>JANAVB010033313.1:0-13096 GCA_029216955.1 Iris pallida | reverse complement strand
TAGACAAGCTTCGTTAAGATCTCGAAAGTCGATGCAAACTCGAACTTTGCCAGTTTTCTTCAAGACTGGGACGACATTGGCTACCCAATCTAGATGTTGTTCTTCTCGAATAAAGCCACAAGCTATAAGCTTTTTGACTTCATCATCGATTGCGTCCATCATTTCTGGCTTGAATCGCCTTTGATGTTGTTTGACTGACTTTGCATTAGGCAAATATTTAGCTTATAGTAGCAAATTTGGGATCTAGACCTGGCATGTCTTCATAATTCCAAGCAAAGACATCAATGTTTCTCGAATAAGAAGAATTAATTCTTGCTTATCTGCCTCTGGAAGACTCTTGCTGATGATATTGGACGAGGTGACCCGTTTTCTCCTACGTCAATTTGAACTAATTGATATTCGGTAGGAGGTTCTCGTTGTTCGAATCAGAGTTCCCATTGGGTGTCCATTCGTTGAGCCCAAGGATCTATTTCGGAATTTTCTTAGATATCTTCGTCATAGCCTTCCGGGAGTTCAGTGGAGATCATGTTAGAATATACGATCAATCGATGAACTTGACTGATGCTGGTGTCAGAATCCCATGATCTGGAATCAGAAGAGTTAGAGCGTTCCTCACTATCGGATTCAGAGACTTCTGGAGATAAGACTGGAGGTAAAGCATATCTGAGACCTCTTTTCGTCTTACTGTAGTACATCTCTGATTTTCCTTTCGACACAACCGTACGGATAGGAGTTCGTCTATCCTTACCGTAATTGAGGCCATTCTTGAAGTCATAACCCATCTTTCGAATGATATCTTTTGATTGTTGGCTATAACGACGGAGTTGGAGACGTTCCATATCGTTATTTTTGCTATCATCCGTATAGCTGAATTTTTGTTCTTGTCCTTTACTAAAAAGTATTGGACTTTCGCCTCTCTTTCGAGAAGGGACAACAAGTATGAATCATCTGGGTGTTCGAGTAAGACCTCTATTTGAAGAGACTGTACAACTCCCATTGTAAATGACTGAAAGCTATCTAACATATCCAAATACCACTTAGCATGATAAATGATATCAGTGTATAGGAAAGAAGATGCTTTTCATTGATTTGTACATCTGTATTTACAACAGGATCTTTAGCCTTAGCAGGCTTGGTCAGATTGATTACAAGAGGGGGAGAAGAAGAGCGTGGAGGAGGCTTGCTACGACGAAGGTCAATAACAAGTGGCTCAGAGGATGTGAGCTCCCTTTTATCTTTTTATGAGATAAATCAATAACAAGTGGCTCAGAAGAAGTGAGCTGCCTTTTATCCTTGTTTCGACGTAGTTCGATAACAAGTGGCTCAGAAGAGGTGAGCTCCCTTTGATCTTGACCACCATCAGTTGGTTGCTTCCGGACTGGCAAGTGAATAGCCAATAGTTTGGAGGACTGAGGATGAGAAACACGCCCCTTGACAGGTATGATGAGGGTGTCATTAGGCACTGCTTCTTGTTCTTCTTCAGCGTCCAGAGCCAGTACTACCTTCATAAACTCATCTTTATACATGCGAGCATCGTTACAATATGCTTCGACACCTTTGAAAGGATAGAGATCTGCAACCTCTTTTTGAACCGCTTCATTATCATCAACGTATTTGTAACATTGATGGAGAGTTGAAGGAACAATATTGTGCTCATGCAAGAGTGGTCTCCCCAAAAGAGCATTGTAAGAGCAACCATGGTTGTCTATAATGTAGAAGGTCACCTTTGTGTGGAGATTGCCGATTTGGAGTTTTAGGCGAATATTGCCCAGAGGCTCACTTCTTGCTTGGTTGAACCCCAGAATGGTGGTGATTGTACCAGAAAGACTATGTATTGGAATTTTCAGTGCATCTAGCATTGTCTTCGGCATGATGCTGAGTGCTGACCCTGGATCTATCAGAATACGATCGACTTTCATCGAGTCGACATATCCTGTATAGTATAGAGGACGGTCACGCCTATTGTCTTCCATCAGCATATCATCCTGTGTGAAGGTAATATTTAGAATTAACTCCAACACACTGTGACAATGGAGGCAAGAGACAGGTTCTGCTTTCGGCTTCTTTAGAAGGGTTAGATAAGTTTCTGCCTGCATTAGAGCTTCACTCAGAGTTTCTTAAGTTTCTTTGGATAGACGCAAGAGCTCGAAGATCGACAGCCTGGCTGGTGTATTGGCTAGTTGAGCCAGAATATCAAAGTTATATGGCTTTTCAAGTCCAGAAGAAGATGACTTCTTTAAAGGCTTGTCGAAGTGGACTTGTTGTTTGCCTTTGTCGGCTACCGTCGGCTTGGAAGGAGTAGGTTCTACAACCGGTGAGGATGCAGGAGGGATGTCCTCAGTGGAAACAGGTTGCACTAGAGCGGACTCATAAGAAGAAGCAGGATTTTCTTGATTTCAGGAACTTCCCGTAGTTGGGGTTTCCCTGACCTAGTGCTCAGCAGGATTTCCTCTTCAACTATGGGGTCAAAATATACCATATTACAGATCTTTGTTCTACTCTTGGAGCGGTCTTTTTGTTTAGATGTGGAAGAAGCCTCGAAGTCTGCCACGAGGTCAGGATGAATCCACATAATTTCACCATTATCGAGAGATAAAGGGACGAGACCTTCATTTCGTGGAGGAGGGAGATTCTCGATCTCAAGAGTGGCCTTGGGGATAGGGATGACACCATGCTGTACCATCTGTGGAGTGAAGTTACCGAACTGTACTGAGACCATGTTCGCGGTAACAGTCTTCTCATCTTGTTGAAGAGTGACGACACCAGCGTTGACTAACTCTTGAATTTTGCCTTTGAGCACGTAACATGCTCGAGTGGGATGTCCAATGAACCTATGATAAACACAATATTTAGGATGATCAGTCTTACCGACCTCATCAGGCTTCTTCGGGTCTGGGAGTTGGAGCTTATTGCTTTTAATCAAGCAATCAAAGATGCTCACGGTGTCATTCTCGTCAAAGGAGTATTCTACTTTTGGACGAGGTTCCCTTGGTGGAGGGGCAGAAGGAGTAGAAGTAGACGTAGGTGGGGCCACGTTGACAGCCAGAGATTCTTTGCTCTTCAAATTGATGTTCAAAGTCTCTTTTCCCGTGCGATTGTTTTGGCGATTACCGCTATTAGATGTTGGGTGTTCATCCCGGTCGGGGTTAGACATGTGTACCCCCAACTGCTTGAACTTGTCAGCACTAACTTCAGCTGCTTTAGCATTGACAATAAATGATGGCCAGTCTTGAAATTGAGTTGACCCCGTCCGCATGCTGATAATAGGCAAAAGATTTGCCTTGCAAGTATCTATAGTGACAGCGGCTGGAGTTCCAAGAGGCATCTTTAATGCTTCTCGACGGAATCTTTCAATAAAACTCTCAGCGATTTCATTATGTCTTTGTTTGATCTTATTGAGGGCTGATATGGTCATGTCGTTGATTCCCTCGTAGAATCGTTCCAAGAAGATTTGTTTAAGACCCGAGAAAGAAGTGATACAGCTATCAGACAAGCTTCTTTACCAATCGTATGCTACACCAGCTAAGCAGCCGACGAATACCCTGGAAAGAAGAGCGTCATTTGGCTGAAGTTGAACGGTCATTACCTCTAAATGGTTAATGAACTGGCTCGGGGAAGTACTGCCGTCAAACAGCAAAATTATGGAAATCTTGTACTTTGGAGGAAATGGGACTTCCTTCCATTCAACCGGATAGGGTTGTTTGATCCCCAATCTCTGTAAGTTGTCTTTCTCTTTGAAGGCCTCGAACTGAGTGCACAAGAGTTTGACAGCTTCATTAGCATCCTCCGATAATGAAGAAGGAGCAGGCTGAATTATAGTGTTAGGGGGAAGAACAGCGTGGTAAGTACTACCCCCAGCTCCTGACTGACTGGGTGTGGCTTGAATTTGTACAGGGGATATTTGAGGAGATACTACCCCTAGACCTGTATTGACAGGCACCGACGATACTATAATCTCAGGATTTGCAGCAGGTGCGGTCGGTGGTACTGTATGTTGGGCTACGATGATAGAATACATACTTGCGACCATTTCAGCCATGGTCTTCAACTTGTCCTCCAGTACAGCAATTCGTTGTTCTTGATTTACTGAACTAGAAGCATCCGGGTCTTCAGTGACAACATAAGCTGTCACTTCTCTAGGTACAGTAGAAGACACTGTCTGTTCAGAACTTTTGCTGTATGCATCATAATTAGAGAAAGAATCATCCCCTGAGTGAGAAATGGGGAAATGATCAGAAGGATCTTGGAGAAGATTCCTTTGACCGATTGTGTCTCGGCTTCGGGATCGAGTATGTCAGAATACCCCTTCAGAAGATTCATAGAGTAAATCCAGATATCTTTGACTGGGCTTACGGGGTTTGCCGTGCTTTGAACACTTTCTACCCCCAGTGTCTCGAGAAGCCATGTTGACGGAAGCATATAATATTTCATCTTCGTCTTCTGACATTGGTTAAGAAGTTGCAAAATTTAGACGATCGAAGACAGATCGTTTTGTTGTCTGGCAACAGCACTTGATGACAACCTTGTGATTACAATGGTGTCCAAATGGTTTAACTGGAGGTGTTGAGATATTGTCCCGCTTTTGCTTGAGGTGCTGTCGGAGGTCAGAAACAATGTCGGGCCGAGAAGAAGTTTGAGGGATATAGTCTTTGACAATATTCAGAACGTGGTTCCGGCTCTTCAGATGTTTTGTCCCTTGAGTATATAGAGAAGTACTCACTTCATTAGCATAGGTGTCAGGATTTTTCATCCTGGAAGTTTGCCTCTGATGCTGGTTCGTCTTTGGCAATGGTTGCTTGCGTTTCGCCGAAGTTGATGTAGACCGAGGTCTATTGAGATAATCCCATAGATCAGCAAACTCACCCCCAGGGGTTTCCGTCTGAGATACTAGTAATTTCCCTTGCTTTGAGCGGGATATCCGGAAAGTTGGGAGATCTTAGAGTTCCGCTACCGGAGTAGGCAGAATACCTCTTGATCAGTACATTTCCCTTTGGCAGGGAGAGAAGAGCTCTTGTTTGAGAGAATTCTTGTACTGATTGGTGCCGAGGCACGTTCAGATGGATCTTCTACGGTAAAAATCGGAGAAGACTGAGAAAAGACCAAAGGACCTTTTCCCTTATTTGTGAAGAATGGTTGGCTAAAAAGCATTTTCCTCTATTGTCTTCCAAGTCGTGGAACGAGGAAGTTCGAGAAAAGACCAACGGGCCTTTTCCTTTGTTCTGAGGAGGAGGAGGAGGAACAGTCAACAGACTACCCCCAGTGGATTACGCTGGAGCAACAGGGTACTTGGGAGGAGGAGCAGAGTTTTTCTCCTTGCTGTGAGAAGAAGGGAGTTTAGCCAAAGGGCTATCCCTATTAGACTGCGCTGGAACAGCTTGCGCAGAGGTTGAAGTGGCAATAGGCGCATTGGCTGATTGCGCTTGGAAAGCTTTGACAAATGGCCTTTTGGCCACAGAAACTGTAGTTTGCGTAGCAGGAGTCCTGGCTTCAGTAGATTGCGCATGAGGGAAGGAGGTCACCAACTGCGCCAGAGGAAGAGGGGTCTTGGACTTTGCCATAGCAGCATAGAAAGTGGCTTGCGCAGCAGCAAGAGGAGCAGTACGCTGCGCAGGAGCTCTGGCTTGCGCTTTGGCAGCGCGGGTGGTGTTTTGCGCAAGGACAGAAGAGGTTACTGGTTCCTTGGCAGCAGAGACAGCAGATTGTGCAGAGGATTGCGCAGAGGACTTCGGAGTCCACACTGACTGGACCTTGCTCTTGGCAGACGTCACAGTACGGGAGATGGTCCTGGAGTTGATCATTGCTTCATAGGCAGTCTGGTTGACCTTCACAACCAGCGTCTTCTGCGTCTTTTCGATAGACGCAATGTCACATTGAGTTATCACTTCCTCATCGGAGGAGAAAGTCGTCTCCAGCAGAGTCGCCATTTTGTTTGCAAAAACAAAAGTTTTTTATTTTACAAACTTTGTAAGAAGATTATAATTAAATTCTGGGAAATTACAACTATAGGAATCCGATCTGAAGACGATCGCTTTATCCCTTGGACGATGTAAACTTTGAAGACGATAGCCTCTGAAGAATACAGCAGCACTTGGACAAGAACTCCTGATCTCTGGTGATAATAATGATCTGATCTTGATAATGAAGGACTTAAAACTCTATTTATAGAGTTCTGGAAAATAACTAATTAGTAGTTATTTCTGGATTGTGCAGGCTGGATTGCGCATGCATTGGACTACGCAAACAGCGAACTACGCTGGCAGTTACTCGATCGTGGCTCAACTGTATTAGACGTGTGGCATTGTTTGATTGAAATACGTATGGTCGTGTACAGATGGTTGCCACGTGGTGAGCAATTGATGGCCTGTAGGCCACGTATAAAATGTAAGTTATCTTGATGGATTGCGACACTTGAACTTCGCTAGCTTCAGACTGCGCTGGGACCAAACTGCGCTGAAGAAGATTTGGCAGCCTGCGCTTCGGTTGGGCTGGCAGAACGCGCTGGCTTTTGGCACCTGGACCGTGCTAGACAGCTGTCATGGCGGCGTAGCACAAGAAACGAACAGTTTTCTCGTTCTTCGGGCTGTCAGTTGTCAGAAGATCAGATTTTTGTCAGGTAATGATGACGTTGCCACGTCAGTATAGCGTGCCTGGATGTTAGCGCGGTTCGGCCTCGCACAGTTGATTTGTTGCGCAGTCTGTCTCCTGTGCAGTTCATTTGAAGGGTGCACAATTTGATTTTCATTGCTTTTTTGATGGGTGCAACTTGATTTTTAGGACCTACACTATGATTCCAATACTGACGGAAAGACATCGCCGAGCGGTTAGGCAGACGTCCGAGTACGAAGTGGTAGGATTATGGAGGCACCACTCGCAAGCTCGGTTGACATGCATATATATCAGGGATGCCCGAATATGTGCACGATCCGACTCGAGTGGTGATGGCGGATTCTCTATCACGAGGCTTGGCTAAAATACTTGTATTTTGGGGACGCCCAGAATATGTGTACGATCCAACTAAGTGATACGTTGAATCAAGTAAGACTTGAGGAACGGAAAAGTGTGAAGGATTTTGAGATCGTAAGTTTTGAAGAAAGGATTGAGGGTAGCACGAGCGTGGCTCGGATTTGAGAAATGCATAAAGGAATGTGCGCGAGAGTCGTTGAACATTCGAGTGATAAATCGATGAGTAAGTGTACTTAGTTAGTTTCGAGGACGAAACTTTTTCTGAGTGGTGTATGATGTAGTTTCCCGTCCCGCTCAGTCAATCGGAGGAATAGGAACGCAGACGGCGTTCAGACTTAGCCTTGCAACGGCTACTCGGAGACATCGCTCGATCGAGGCGACCGCTCACTCAGGTGGGGTAGTTTCGGTGAACTTGCGTGATCATAGCCTTCACATAATAAATCGCATATTTTCAACTTGCACAAGTAGGATTGATAATAAAAGAGACGAATCCACATAGCTAAAGAGAATAATTCCGACGGGTCGAATTGAGTTAGCATATGGAAAGGTCCAACGGTCGGCTTAGAGTTGGTGCACGGCGTGTTTTGAAAATGACACTCAGTCCTTCGTCCCGTTGCTTGGGAGAAGGAAAGTTGGTTGAGTAGGCGAAGTCATGAATGTAGCCTAAGTCATATGTGTCGCCCGCATAAATGCTTCAAAAAGCATGCACGGTCCTATCGTCTAAGGCTTGGCATAGCCTTGGCTTGCCCCGTGAGCTAAGTTGTGTCACACGGCTTATGATATAAGTCTAGGCACCCAATGACTTGGTCGTTCAGAAGTCGAACGCATGTGCGGCAAGTTTCCGCTATGCAAGGCTTGACGTAGTCTTTGCTCGTCTAGTCGTTGTACGTTTAAGTCAGGCAAGTTATGTTAGGCTATCAGAAGTCGGTTTGAGGCACGATGCACGGACTTAGTATTTAGGGCATGAACCACGGTTGATTGAATGAGTTTTGGAGAAGGACAATTGAATAGGCATTGAGTTGAATGAAATGATATGGTAATATGGAAAGAATGCTCGCGATCGTGGGTTGTCGAGAGATCTCAAATGATGGAAAGTTTGATATTGGTTTTGAATGAGATGGTAACATTAGAAGAGGAATGACTGTGTGAGACGTCAGTTTGTGTCGAGTCTTGCATGGTCATTGGACAACTTGTCGACAAGGAGGAGTTTTCACGAACGACAACCCTGGGCGCCATGGGACCGCGTCGTTCCGGAGGGAAACAGGTATAGCCATAGCTGGACGAACCGTTCGGGTCATTCGGAAACTTTCAGCGGGGCTAGCTACTTGCGTTGGAAGGGTCGTCGAATGGCAAGGCTATAGTCCAGGATAGCTTGTGATGTTAGTGACCAATTCATATAGATGGGTCAATACGGGCGGCAAATCTGCGTGTGTGCCTTTGGATTTAGTCTAGTTGAATGTGTGTATGGTTGGAACACAAGTGTTTAGGCCTAAGAATGGCTAAAACATAGGCGACGTGCTTCGGCACAGGATGCGACGTCGGGTCTTAAGTTGTCAGCATATAAGTTGCATAAGTTGGTTTGAGTTGTCTTGAGTTTAAGTCAGGAAACGCTGCAAGACAAAGTTGGTCGAGTGACACTTAGTCCACAAGTTGGATGAGTCAGTTGATGATTTAGTAGCGAAGGGCCACGAGGCAGCGATGTGATTGAGTCTCATTTGAGTTGCGAGGCAAGACCTCAGCAAGGGTTTGTAGCATGGTCACACGGGAATGGAGTCTTATCGCGTAGTTGCGTCTCTGATTTAAGCCGTAAGGCAAGCACGACTTGATAGGTTAACGTTGATGAGTTAATATTGATGTTGTGAGCACGGGATGGTCTAGCGACACGGAATAGGCCAAGGCATCGGTCATAAAATAATCCTAAGGCAAGACTAGAAAGACAATTGATAAGAAGTGACTATGTTGCACAAAGTAAATCAAACGTGTTGGGTTTGTATGGGTGGGCGAGGAGCTCATTCCACCAGTACAGTTGAGTACTGACACCCACATAGTTTTCATGTACAGGCACAGGTAGAAGCTCGTAGCACGGAGCTAGCTTGGATGCGTCGAGGCACGGAGTTCCTTGGCGATTCGAAGCGTGCGGCCGCATGGAAGAAAGACTTATACGGGACATAATGTATGGGACGTCGCCTTCCGAAGCTTCCGCTGGCTCAAGACTTGTAATTGAGATATGAGAGAGAGCTGAGTGACTTGTAATGTGAGTAGAGTGAGCTTGAGAGACTTATAATCTTGGTCTTGCGCCCATTGTAACCTTTGTTTCAATATCAATAAAGAGCTTCTTTGAATAACTTGCGTCTATTCTAAATTTTCGCTGCTATGATTCAACGTCTCTGCATGGGACTTCTGTGCGACGACCCTGTCACAGCCTCTAAATCGGCCGTTATGGAATCCGCCTTGCACGAGCGCAATCTAGGCTCGTGCCGCATCACGCCTTAGCGAGGACGATCGCTCTTACGGGGAGCGGAGCGTGACATAAGTCGTGGTCATTCTCTCGACGTCGTATGCGGCAACGAGATTCCGGTGGAGCGAAGATTTACCACTAGGGGCATTTGGATTCAGTCTGCACATAGACCCGAGCTCTCTTATGGCAGTGCTACGTGCGCGACTTCTCCGGAGGCCGGTAACATTTACGTAATTTATTTGTTTGCAAATTTTAACTGAAGATAATTGAAGACATATCTAACAATTCGTCCCACACTGATGCTTATGATTTAATGACGATTAGTCTTACATAATACATTTAGGAAAACTGAAGATTAAATTGAGTTTAGTTTGTTGAAATAGCTAGTAATACAAATTCTCTCTTCATCTTCTTTCCTTCTAGATAACATTTTTTCATTATTTCTTGTCTCTTTCTTATTGGGGCTTAGGCGGCAAGCACCTCGGATCATCCACACCGGTAACCACCACTAGGCCACTACCGGTTCAGTACGACCGTCCGTGTACTCGTACTAATAATTAACAAGCAACCATTCTAATCATAACGCGTGGGGACCCACCGTCCCGGTCCTCGTATGTGTAGTCTCGTCTCGTCTCGCGAACGAACGAACCCACTGCTGACTTGGAAAGTCGTCGACTGGAGAACGAAAATGATTGAATTGCATTATATTGTCCCAAGTAGTACTTATTTGGACCCACCACCAACTTAGACTAGGAAATTAGGGATCAACGTGTCCAGTCCAGTTTATGTCGTGTCAATCGCATAGATTATAGCTAGCTAGCTAGGGCTGTAAAACGATTCAAACAGTTTTGTTCGGCTCGCGTTCGGCTCGGGCCAAGCTCGGTTCGAAGCTCGTTCGTGGGCAGGTCGATATCGAGTTCGTCGATTTTTTTTTGTTCGAAGTGGTGTTCGAACCGAGTTCGACCATAGGTTGTTCGACTCGGTCTCGTTCGCGAACTGGCTCGAACTCGGCTCGATTTCTAATATTATGGCTTTTTCTAATATATGCTATATATTTCTATGGATGTTGATAAATTTTGTCTTAGAAAATTTATCTCTTTTTTGTTATTTATATGATGGTAAATTTGTGATGTAAAAAGCATAATTAATTCAACAAAAAAATCTTTAAGATTTGAGAGTAACCGTACAACAAGTTTAATGTGGCTTTTATTCGGTCTTGGCTCAGGCTCGGCTCGGGCTCGTCCGAGCTCGAGAACTAAATCGGTCGAGCTCGATCGTTTCGAGCCTATAATCAAAACGAGTTCAAACACCATTTTTGAGCTCGATCTTGAGCTCGGCTCGAATAAGCTCGTCGATACTTTAGTCGAACCGAGTTCGAACACAGTTGTTCGAGCTCGTTCGTTCGATTTTTAAGCCCTATAGCTGGCTACGAAATATCAACAATGAACTGAGTTATTTACACAAATTTTGGATATTATACACGACTAGGCTGGCGATTTTGCCTGGTACCCTCTACCCTAGCCGGATATCCTGTACCCTCAGTGCCCACGGGTACCCTCTACCCTAGGAGGGCAAGCCCTACCCTTACCTCTTGGAATTAGATAGGGTAAGGGTTTTTTCTGTTACCCTAGTACAATTACCCCCGGATACCCGTCCTACCCGTCCTACCCTCTGACCTGTAAACCTACCTGATCCCTACCATACCCTGAATCACTACCCTACCCACTATCCTCCTGTAAATCTGTGCTTTGTAATTTTGTATAGTCCCCACTCCTACTGTAGTTACTACTACATACTTGTATAGTCCTACACTCCTCTGCCCTGTAATCCTACCCTAAACCCTACCTACCTATCCTGAATTACTACTACATATTTGTAGTTTTTGTAATTATTAGTACTTAGGATTAGGAGAACTACATAGTGCTTAATCCTAAGGAGTCAGGTCTAGCCCCCTCCTTGGGTATGTAGGTAGCCCAGGTTCCACTATATAACTGGGTTCAGCGTCTTTAGTAAAAAAAAAATATTTCCCTGTTATTCTTGTTAAGTTGGTATGATTTTTTGAATGTTTGTAAAAATCTTAAGTATCAAGTGTTTACTAGCAAAAAAATATTTTCAAAGTTAAAAAACCTGAAATGGCAAGGGTAATACCTTACCCTCCCTACCCTGACCCTCAGCTATCCTGTGAGGGTAAGGGTAAGGACGGGTAATGGGTATTGATTTTTTGGAAGAGGGCTACCCTACCCTACCCTCATGACTCCCCTAGGGTATCAAAAAAATGTTTACTCCCCTAGGTTATCGGCCTTCGGAGAAGTCACACATGTAACACTGTCCTAATAGTTAATCTGGATCTATGTATAGACTTTATTCAAATGCTTCTAGTGGTAAACTTCACTCCACCGGAATCTTGTTGCACACAACATAGAGAGAGTGACCCTTGACTTAGCTCTGCCCAGAGCAAGGACGAAGAATATAAGCATTTCGGAAGAGCAGAAATTTGAGAGAGAGAGAGTTTTGTCGTAAGAATTTTCGATGCCAAAGAGAAGAACAAATGGCTCAATATATTGGCATATGAAGTTTGTAACCGAAGCTGGACTCAAGGATGCAATTGTCATGTAATTGACATACAAAAAACTGTTGTAACGTTAGTATTTATGGATAGACGACATTAGGCTCCTACCAGTGGGGATTCAGGATTACAATCCACTGGGGGCACATCATAAGAAGGTTCGAGAACAATGCTCCTGATTTTTTTGGGTATAATAATATATTATATTAACTAGTACTATTTTTATGCAATACAGCATTACATCTCCAATTGTTCTCTGTGAGTTTTCATACTTTGAAAATGTTTAATTAGAACATCATTTGTAATACTACTAAACAACTTTTTCTTTCCTATAAAGCATACAGGACAATTATTTTAAAAACTAATCACAATTCGATTTCATAATCTATCTTGACAATATTCATTATAGAGAAGCATCTTTTCACACTTGCTTTTGCTATAAAAAAAATACGGTGATCTTACTTAGGAGAGATCACATCCATCATCTGTTACCGTTTATAATCACCTCTTAGCCACTTTGACAAGTGCTATAGCATTCAAAACATCATTATTTTCTTTCCAAAGTCAATTACAACTCCTTTGTGATCTCCAATATACTTAGCATCAATTGGAAATTAAAAACAAAGTCAAATGACTTACTTTTCCTGAAAAAGAAAAAGAAAATCTCAATGGGTCATGTCTGCCTCTGGGCCCTCAGTGGCTGCTTGAATGGGGATCCGCCCTAGGATCCCGCCCGCAGATGTGGGCCCGTATTATCTGGGCCATGTGGATCCGTCCATGGCGCCCGTAGATGTGGACATTTATGGTTAGAATCAACATGTCCGAACGGGACCGGACGACGGCGACAAAGCACGTGTAGCCCATAGGACACTCACACGAGGCTTCAATGAAGCAATGGAGAGTGAATGTATATAAGCGCTATTTGTATGAATTTTCCAACTAATGTGTCAGTCCAACTGCATATCTGGTTCTCAATTCGTTGAAGAGAAACTGCATATCTATGAATTTTCCAACTAATGTGTCAGTCCAAATCAAAGTCGAGTCCCAATCTACTGCGTGTGTTTGGGAAGCTACACCACTAGACTAAAAAGTCCTACTTGACTGTTGCG
>JANAVB010033311.1:0-38554 GCA_029216955.1 Iris pallida | reverse complement strand
GTGGGAGCTAATGGGCCGGGTTGGATTCGGATTCATCCATGAACCCAGAACCCCTCCTAGGCCGAACCACTAAGCAAGGCTACAAGCAGGAAGAAATGCAAAAATAAAATTGCAGGAAATAAAATTACAGAAAATTAATTAACATGAAAATTTAAAGAGCAGATAGTTAATTAACATGAAATTAAAGGAATTTAAATACAGGATACTACATGATAATTACTTAAATAAATACATTCAAGCAATATACATATTAAAATACGCATTCTGGGAACGGGGAGTGACATCTCTACCCACCTTAGAAAAATTTTGTCCTCGAAATTTTAAATCCAATCAGGTAAAAATATCGGAGCTAAACTAATACAAGCAATTCTATGAGCAAGCAATCATTTTACCATATCAAAAGCAAGTACTATATATGTAAATTCATCAATCCACGATATCAAGTAGCTCTACCCATAAAGTGATAAGCATGAAGAATCAGGAAAATCAGGTATATGGAAAGAGATATACCTTGTGAGTCAAACAGGTATGGATACCGTGATCGGATATCATCCTCACGTTCTCATGTTGACTCTCCCAAGGAGTGATGACCCCAAGCAACACGGACAAGGCTAATTATTCGGTTCTTGAGTATCTTCTCTCTTCGGTCCAAAATAGACACAGGCTGTTCCTCGTAAGACAGGTTGGTACCAACAACCAGCTCAGAATGATCGAGGATGTGGCTTGGGTCTGATACATACCTACGTAATTGAGATACATGAAACACATCATGCACCTCTCGTAACGAAGGTGGGAGGGATAAACGATAAGCAACATCGCCTATCCGATCAAGGATGACAAATGGGCCCACGTACCGCGGACTCAATTTCCGCGGACGCCAAATCTAATGACCCCACGAGTAGGTGAGATCCGCAAGAATACGTGGTCCCCAACAGAGAACTCTAACGGCCTACGATGCTGGTCTGCCCAATGACGATGCCGGTCCTGCGCAACTCGAAGTCGCTCTCTAATTCTCTTAACCACTTCAACCGTCTGGACAATCATCTCCGGCCTAACATCTTCCTCTCTCCGACATCATCCCATACAAGCGGTGACCTACACTTCTTACCATATAGTGCCTCGAATGGCGCCATCTGGATACTGGCTTGATAACTATTGTTGTATGAGAACTCAACCAAGTGCAGGTGACTCTCCCAAGACCCTCCAAATCTAAAGTGCAAGCTCGCAACATATCTTCTAAAGTCTGAATCGTTCTTTCTGATTGCCCATCTGTCTGCGGATGGTAGGCCGTGCTAAATCTTAACTTGGTACCCAGACTATGATGTAAGCTCTTCCAGAAATGTGATGTAAAGTGGGTATCCCGATCTGATACAATACTGACAGGGACTCCATGCTGCCTGACTATCTGTTGCATATATAACTCTGCCAATTTTTTGTAGATTGCCCTACTCTGAAAGGAAGAAAGTGTGCTACCTTTGTAAGTCGGTCCACTATCACCCAAATGGCGTCCTTACCACTTGGCGACCTCGATAAACCGGTCACAAAGTCCATTGTAATATGCTCCCATTTCCACTCCGAAATAGGAAGCGGTTGCAATAACCCAGCTGGCCTCTGCTGTTCTGCCTTCACTTGTTGACATACCAAGCAACGGAAAACAAATCTAGCTATCTCTCTCTTCATCCCGTTCCACCAGAAATGCTGCTTGATATCTCGATACATCTTGGTCCCTCCAGGATGAATAGAATACTGAGAACTGTGAGCTTCTGCCATAACCTCCTGTCTGATATCTCCACTAGGCACACATAGACGTGATCCAAATCTAAGTGTACCATCTTTATGAATTCTCATCTCCTTTCTGAGTCCTGACTCGCATTCTGCCCTAAGCTTCTGAATCCTTGGGTCTTGTGCCTGAGCTGCCTTGATCCTGTCTACTAAGTCAGATTGAACTTGCAAACTTGTTAGAACTCCTACATCACTAGGAGATATACTTCGATGCCCATCTCCTGAAGGTCTTCTAAAATGTGCTTCTGTGCTGTCAGCATAAATGTGCCGCCTCTCTTGCTAAGAGCGTCTGCTACTACATTAGCCTTGCCTGGATGATACTGAAGCTCTACGTCATAATCCTTAATCAACTCCAACCATCTTCTCTGCCTCATGTTCAGCTTCTTCTGAGTAAAGATGTACTTCAGACTTTTATGATCTGTGTACATCTCCACTCGGTCACCATATAAGTAATGCCTCCATAGCTTCAGAGCAAATACTACTGCCGCTAACTCTAAATCATGAGTTGGGTAATTCTTCTCGTGGTCCCGAAGCTGCCTAGATGCATATGCTATCACCTTCCCATGCTGCATAAGGACACATCCAAGTCCCTTACCTGACGCATCACAATATACTGTAAAACCTCCGGGTCCAACCGGCAATGTAAGAATAGGTACTGATATCAATTTCTGCTTCAAAGTTTCAAATGATGCCTGACACTCTGCCGACCAAACGAATGGTACATCCTTCCGGGTCAAGCGGGTCATGGGTGCTGAAAGCCTTGTAAAGTCTGACACAAACCTTCTGTAATATCCTGCCAATCCCAAGAAACTCCGCACCTGCTACGATCTTGGGTACTGGCCAACTCTCTACTGCTTCTACCTTCTTGGGATCTACTGCTACTCCAGCTCCTGATATGATGTGACCCAAAAATGAAATATCCGACCAAAACTCACACTTGCTGAGCTTGGCATACAACTGGTTCTCTCTCAGAACCTGCAACACTTCCCTGAGGTGGTTTCATGCTCCTCTTCACTAGCAGAGTATACGAGAATGTCATCAAGAAACACAACGACAAACTGGTCTAAGTATGGCATAAAGATGCGGTTCATCAAATCCATGAATATTGCTGGAGCATTGGTCAAACCAAACGGCATTACTAAAAATTCATAATGCCCATACTTCGACCTAAATGCTGTCTTGGGAATATCCTCCTTCCGAACCCTCACCTGATGGTACCCTGAACGAAGATCTATCTTGGAGAAAACTCTAGCTTTGCTCAACTGATCAAATAAGTCGTCGATCCTGGGTAGTGGGTACTTGTTCTTCACTGTTGCCGCGTTAAGCTTCCTGTAGTCAATGCATAACCTGGATGACCCATCCTTCTTCCCCACAAGTACCACTGGTGCTGCCCACGGTGATACACTAGCTTGGATAAACTTCTTCTCCTTCAGTTCCTCAATATGCTGATATACCTTGGCCTGCTCTGAATCCGCCATTCTGTAAACCCGATCTGTTATCGGTTTAGTTCCTGGTGCCAATTCTATACTGAACTCAACATCTCTAACTGGTGGTAGACCTGGAAGTTCTTCAGGAAATACGTCTAAAAATTCTTCAACTACCTTCGGGATCTGAACTTCTTCTATTGCCGCTACTATTCCCTGCTCTGGTTGAGTTGCCTCTGATCTGACTAAGGTGAATCTCTCCCTGTCTAGAATATCAAAAGATACATTCCCTCTACGATAATCTATTGTCGCATGACTGTCTTTTAGCCAGTCCATGCCTAAGATAACGTCGAAATTTCTGACAGAAAATTCTATCAACCGGGCAGGTAAAGAATGCCCGTAAACTACAATGCTATACGCTAGAATAACTCTACTAACTCCTACGAGCCCATTGCCAGTGAGTATATTCAACCTCCCTGGCAATGCCTCGAACTCCATTCCTAGTCGTGTCGCAAATTGTGCAGATATAAATGAATGGGATGCTCCCGAATTAAACAATACTACTGCGGGATATGAGGCGACGAGAATGTTACCTGCCACAACATCTTCCGATGCCAATGCCTCCTCCAAGGACAAAGTGAATGCTTGCCCTCGAACTCCTTGCTGGTTCCCATGCTGCGGCCTAACCTGATGTTGCTGCTGGCCCCTGCCTTGAGGATGCTGGGATGGTCTATGCTGGTGCTGCTGCATCGGCGGTCCCTGCTGCCGAAACATCTGAGCCTGCGGATGCTGTGCCAATGGCCTTACTGCCATTGCTGGTCCTCGATACTGTCCTGCCCCTGGTGCTGACAGAGCAGGAAACTGCTGCCCTGGTCCTCCTGTCCTCGAATTCATGGGACATGTGGTAACCCGATGGTCTGGATTTCCACATATCAGACACAGTCCATTCAATGTCTGACACACATCTCTAGTGTGTCCCATCTTTCCACAATAAGTGCAGCCCGCCGGGGGTTGCTGGTTCTTCCTCTGTTGCTGTTGCTGCTGCCTGGGTGGGCTGGTCCTCGTATTGCCATATCGTGGATACGAATGCCAGTGGATGGTGCTATTGTTCGGGACACTGCTCCCCCTCCTCCTTCAATCTGACTGTGGGATCTCTTCTGACCCCCAGTCCTCACCGCAAGCCTCTGAATGGTGATCTCGTGCCTTCGAGTCGCCGTCAATATCTCATCAAAAGTCTGGTAATTATGCCCCTCTATCAGTTGCAAGAGTTCAAGATGAAACCCTTGCTGAAACCTCATGGCCCTCTGGCTCTCTGTTGCTACCATCTCTGGGGCGAATCTACTCAATCTGTAGAACTCCGCTGCATAAGCATCTACAGTCTTGCCGGCCTGCCTGAGGCTGATAAACTTCTGTTGTAGCTCAAACCGCGCCACAACTCCATAGTACTTGGTCTTGAATCTTGTAGTTAAATCGTCCCAAGCCACAGGACGTCTGATGCCCACTTCCTCTGATTCCTACCAATCACGTGCGAGATCCTGAAGTAACAACTTCACTAGATCCACACGTTCTTCTGCCGGCACCTTAGCTGCTGTCAGAATAGCCTCCATATCCTTAAGACATGCATCTGCTGAGATGGCATCCTCCGTGCCCTCGAAACGCGGGGGTTGTACTTACAAAACCTGGCTGATGCTCCTGAATCTGGCCTTGCCCCGCTTTCCAATGCTGTCTGCAATCCTTGGTTAAGTAGCACATTCTGCTCTTGTAGCTGAGTGTGCATGCATTGCTGGGCCAACATCTGATGTTGCTGAGTAGCCATCATTCCTCTCATGATCTTCAGAAGGGCTGGTGTGTCCACTTGGGTAGGTGGAACTGTCGGTGGTGGTAGAATATCCGGATACTGCGATCCAGCTGCTGGTTCTACTATCACTTCTTCCTGGGTAGCCTCTTGAGTTAGCACCGGCCCTTGTTGCTGACCAACAGGGTCAGGTTGTCCATGTTGCTCTTATTGCTGTTGTTCAGTCCTGGCAGATGCGGACGAAGTGCCGCTAAGAAAAGGGACAAGAGAACAATCAATCAATCGGACATGAAGGATCAATGAAGTCAAAGGATACCGAAATGTCAAGCTAGAGTCGAGAGTAACGAATCATGAGATCAAGGGGAACATGTATGATTGAGACATCCTATAAATCAAAATACCCCCAAGTCTGAAATCAGACCTGCATGGGCCACCACTAAAACCTTGTCACGCCCCAGAACCAGAATACTGGAGAGCGGGGGAATAACTCAGCCAGCTACGTATTACGGGTAGATGAATACCGTATAATACGATCAATGCTGTCTAACCAGACGAGGGGGTGCATACTACATGAAAGTCTTACTATGGTCATTTCACATCTATTGTCTCAATCATTCAAATAAGAAACAGTAATAAAGACATGTAAGATAAAGCAGTAAGGCGTCCCAAACGCTCAGTCAAAATATTCTGGAGATCTGGCTTTACAAAACATAGCCAGATGGTATAGCAAGGTATACACAATTATTATCAGCTGCAGTCTGACTTTAGTTACAATTATGCAAAAGTGAGTGCAAGACAATCCGACTAACATGCCGGTGCCAAACGGCAAAGTATAAAGTATTTAGCAAAACGAGCGGGGAAGTAAGAAAACCCACTCGAGTCCTCCTGCGATCATCCCTCTAGTATTGACCATCTTGGAGGTAGAAGTAAGCTGGATCCTCGGGACCGGCTCTAAATCTGGCCATGCAAAACCAGAGAGGTTAGACCTCTAACAGCAAGTACCACAAGGAAGGACGATATGAAGGACTAAACCAGTAAGTAAGAAAATATAATAATAGATCTCTGCTTCCCACTAGGATTCACATAACATCACGACACTTCGAACCAACCTCCCAACCAAACAAGGACAGAAGTTGACCCGTCATGTCCTGACATTCTGATCATCTCAGTTAGGCAATAGAGTAGGTACAGTACACAAACAAATCATCTTGGACGGCCAATCAATTCCTACGGCTTGCTATTGTGATTCCCAAGTTTATCCGGGAATTTATGCAATTAAAGAATTCCTCAGTTCTTACTATGTGCGAGCAAGGCTAGTCTATCAAATCAATCAATTACGCCAATCATGTAGTTAGACGAGTCCCAGCGGGACGCCCACCGTTATAGCATACAATAATATAAGCAGATACTGTTCCCTGCCCGTGTGACAGATTTACAGTATCTGTGGGAACCAGCCGTCCCGTCGGACACTTAATAGTCCCAAGGGGGCTGTCATATAAGAACTCGGGAATCCATTCTCTCTATGCCATCATTATTTTATTTAACTTAATAGTCCCTACGTTGAGCGAAGTTCCATGCCGTGGATCAAGTCCATTTAAATGAGTACTTTCGTACGGGGTACGATATGCGCAACTCTACAACGATACCTGTGCGGCTAGGTTGTAGGTCTTACATAGCGTGATGCAACAATCAAATTAACTACGGAATAATCATGCCTTGACCATAAAGTACACATGCTGTCTTTGTAAGATAAATAAATAAATAATAATTAATAAATAATTTGAAGCCTGCATGTGCCTATATGCCAATATTCGGGATCGGCTAATCGAGTACAATAGTTCATTTACATGAACGTGTCTCATTCATTTCATTCAATAAGACGACTAGCCAGTCTCTTAGTTCCAACTAGGAACGCATGATCAATTATAGTCAAGATAACCGTTATTATCAATGGTATCAAGGCATAAAAGTTAATTAGTATTACATGGGGTCGAGTCTATAACTCTCAAGGTTAAGTTCCAGTTAATACGGGGTATCCATCAATCAATTAAGACACAGGGCACATTCCACATAACAATCCATTTTAACAATATTAACATGTCATGATTTATCAAGAAATTCACGCAAAAGGCGTAAGGATATAATAGAAGAATTATCATGCCATCACTAAATGAATAATTATAGGACAAATAAGAACACCCAGGTCAAGAAGTCACGCCAAGTCTAGCTGGAGTGAGCATGGAAAATGGGCATGAACAGTGAGCGTAAGAAGTGATACACGCTGGCAAGCGTGACTAAAATACACGCACTCATACAAGATGTGTGCGTGACAAGAAATATACGCAGACTCGTGGATGTGTGCGTGACTAAAAATACACAGACTCGTGGAAGTGTACGTGACTAAAAATACACGCAGACTCGTGGATGTGTGCGTGACTAAAAATACACGCAGACTCGTGGATGTGTGCGTGACTAAAAATACACGCACGCTCATGAGAACGTGAGCATGACTGAAAATACACGCACACTCATGAGAACGTGAGCGTGACTGAAAATACACGCACGCTCATGAGAACGTGAGCGTGACTGAAAATACACGCACGCTCATGAGAACGTAAGCGTGACTGAAAATACACGCACGCTCATGAGAACGTGAGCGTGACTGAAAATACATGCACGCTCATAAGAACGTGAGCATGACTGAAAATACACGCAAACACGTAGAGACGTGTGCGTGACTAAAAATACACGCAGCCACGTAAGAACGTGTGCATGACAAAGCCTTCGTCCCAAGTCAGAAGATGGAGTTCCCAGCCAGAAAATACGCTATGTTGGTGGACCAAAAACCCATGAACAGCCAAAAATGTAACAACTTAGATCTAGAGAAAACCAGCCATAGAAATCAAAAATGCTAAGAACTAATCTCTCTTGGAATCACAAGAAGAAGACAAATGAACCATAAAAACATGGTTCTCAAGTAGAAGCAAGTTTGCACTTGCCTCCTGCTGCTGCTGCTGGTAGGTGGAGAGTAATAAGAGGAAGAAGAAGAAGTAATGGTGAGGATGAGTAATGAGGAGAGAGAATGGAGAGGGTGGCTTTAAATAGGGGGAGTGGTGGTAGGTGGGAGCTAATGGGCCGGGTTGGATTCGGATTCATCCATGAACCCGAGAACCCATCCTAGGCCGAACCACATAAGCAAGGCTACAAGCAGGAAGAAATGCAAAAATAAAATTGCAGGAAATAAAATTACATGAAATTAATTAACATGAAAATTTAAAGAGCAGATAGTTAATTAACATGAAATTAAAGGAATTTAAATACAGGATACTACATGATAATTACTTAAATAAATACATTCAAGCAATATACGTATTAAAATACGCATTCTGGGAACGGGGAGTGACACTAGTCTTGATGCAAAAGCCATAAATGCTTTATTTTGTGCTGTAGATAGAATTGAGTTCAATAGAGTTCCTACATGTGTCACGTCTCACGAGGTTTGAAAACTTTTTGAGGTTACTCATGAAGGTACTGTAACACCCAGTTTTTGGAATGAGGGTATTTTTGAAATTTTGTATTTATAATTATTATTTATTTGTATTTAACTCACATTATAATTTTGGTAATTTTAATCAATTTAAAACTGTTTTAAGTCATGGCTTGTGATTTTGATGTCTTGCTAGTGTAACCTGAGAGACTGTCTGACCTAGAGCCTGACCATGTCATTAGGATAATTTATTTCTACTTTTGAGCATGAGGGTATTTTGGTCATTTGACCTCCTTGAATTATTTTATGAATTATTACCTTGGTGATTGTTAATTTGACTTTTGACTAGCTGTGACTTAAGAGACTGTCCTAGATTTTGACCTTGACTTTGGTGACTTAGTTAACATGGTATGGACCCTAATCTAACTTAAGTTGGTCTTGGTTGACTTAAGTTGGCTAAGTTTCATGAAGAGAATATGAGGATTTTTGCATTGGACCAAAGGCTAAGGACTTGAGCTAGTTAGCTAGTACAACTTGGCCCATAGCCCATTAGTGAAACCCTAACCCTAATTCTTTCCTTTATGACCAGCCACTAGGTCATCCCCCTTCCCTATAAATAATCTCTTCCTTGTTCTTGTCTCTTTTATTAATTTTTTCAAGTTTGAAGGAAGAGGTAAAGAGTCATCTTCCCCAATCCATAACTTCCTCATTTCAATTCCTTTTTGGCTCAAATCTTTTGCATTAGGTTTTAATTAATCTCTACTTTATGTTCATGGAGAGAAATCTCAGGTTTGAATCAATTTGGAGATCTTGGCTATCAAGGAGATTTCCCCCCTTTGAAGCTTCTTCATTGAAAGTTCAACCAATAGGTAAACCCTCATAATCACCATTAAATTTTGATTTCTTTGCATGAGTACATAGCCCTAGGAGTCCCTTAGCTGCTAGCATAGGTTTGGTGTCGAGTCGTGTCAATTTCGTGTCCGTATCGGACACGTATCAGTTGTACTGCTGTGTATTTGATTAAATGCCACAAAGGGTTTAAAATTGATATTTTTGAAAAGTGTTTAAATAGATTTGTTGTATTTTATATATATATATATATATATATTGATTTTGTGAATGACTGAGTATGAGTTGGACCCCTGTTTGTGTCTAAAATTGGACACGAACCTGCTGTTGGACACAGCACAGGGGAGTACTATGCTCCCCTGCTGCCCGAGTGTCCTGTAGGACACGACACAGATTTGCATGGCACAATTTTTGGTCGACACGTGCGGGCAATCACTGTCAGCATGCACACCAATTTTGAGGCGACTTCGTCGAGTAGATTGTGAGAAATCACACGCGCACGGGTTTTTAATACACTGTGCACACTGTTTTCTCTTCACTGATACGTGTCTCGTGCTCAGGACACGCGACACTTGGACACTGGTCAGGGTGACACACACGTACCCCTAGACCCCCTCTAACTCTAGACACGTGCACGTGATAGATGGTTGACTGTGTCGTGTCCTTTTGGACTCGATATGTGTGCACGAGCCCAGCCTATGCACAGTTCTGATACTGTTTCGATTTGATTCTTGGACACCTCGTGTCCATTTGCATGGACGCAAATACCCCCCAGGACACGTACTTATAGGAGGGACACTTGGTCACACTGAAATTAGATTTAAATGGGATTTAGTTCGATTTAGCACTTGTTCATGTCATTTACTGTTTTTATTGAACCTGTTTTTAAAAGACAGTTTCGAATGTGTTTCAAACCAAATTCCCTGATTAAAATGCCATATTAATTCGTTTACACATGTAATAGTTTTCTGTTAGTGTTGGTTACACGATTTGGTTGAGGATAACAAGGATTGGATGTTCGAAATGGGTTTGGACTGAGTGTTAACTGATAAATATGAAATGTCAATTGTTCTCAGGTTCCTGAGAACCTGAGATGATTTCAGGATCTCAAAACCTTAGTAAGGTTTCAAGTTGTTAATGATATGGTTCTCGAATTTGGGTTGGATGGGTTATTACTGTTATTGATCCTTTTCCCTGAAAACCAAAGTCTGAGAATTAGTTCATTGTCATTTCATAAAACTGGAATTTGTTCACCGTTCCATAGAAACACATATACTCTCAATGTTTCCATTCACAGTACACTCATTTACCTTCAACTGTCTGTACTTCACTTGAGCACACATATGCATATCTTATTGCATTACCTGCATGTCCCTTCAAGCCTCTGCATTCATATTACTTGTCATGTCATAAATTGTATTGTACACACATCCAAACCTGAGATGTACTTTGTGTCTCGACACTTGGACACCCAACACATTCCCTGTTAGACACCCCACTGATTCAGTCCATGTTCATATCTGGGACTCCAGATTCCTATATGGCTCCAGGTTTAGTTCATGTCCCATGCCACCTGGTACTTACCAGTTTGCAGTATCAATCCTAATTGTTCAAGGTTCAGTCCTTGATAATGTTGCATCGTCCATACTCGATTCTCAGTCCATGTAGGGCCAGACAACCCTCTTTAAGTTCAATTTTCTATACGTGTAGGTTGCCTGCACCTATGTTTGGTCCCTACCAAATCATCTTCCATAGCAACCCCCTACTCTAACCTCTATTTCCTGTAGGATCATGCCCTGCTTTCACGCATATTGTGTTATGTCCTATTATTCAGACATGAACATTCCTATTAGGAGTAGATGTTATGTCCTGCTTTTAAGCATCTAACCCTTGTTTCATCAAGTCCAATTCTTTTTGTAGGTCATTTTCTCCATTATTCCTGAACCATTTAGTTCAGTCCTTGAAGTTCGATCACACATTCATGTGATGTTCTTCCATCTAATGACCCGTCCTATTGATGGATTACTGTCCAGATATTTATCTACTGCTCATTTCATGTATGTCCATGTATGGGCAGCAAGTAGCCATTAGTTCACAGATATTTGATTTGAGTATCATGTACCTGTATTGTACATTGATATATCCATCTTCACACTCTATCCATTCTTCCTATATGATTTGGCCAACTAATTCCTTTTGATGCAACCCACTTTCCATTTGATGTCCAGTCTAGAGAGTACTAAGAGGATTCACTGCATTCCCATTTAAATATCATGCACATGTTAGCATGACCTGCATATAGATCAATTAGGAGAATATCAGATATGTTTTGACACAGCCTACATATACGTTGGCTTGATATCAGATGTGTACTGAGGATTCACTGTATTCCCTTCCATTCTTCACTGATAAATAGCCCTGCATTACACCTATCCTTTACTGCATTTCATTCCATATCCTGCATATCAGTTAACTGCATTGTACTACACAGTATTCACTGCTTTCCATTTGATATCCTGCACCTTCAATACATGCCCTACTATATCAAATAACCTTGTATCCTCACGGTATCTTGGTTCAGATTAGTAGCAGTATATATATATATATATATATATATATAATATATATATATATATATATATATATATATATATATAGATGTGTAGTGTATATATTAGATATGGGATATTATTTTATATATCTATATGTTAGGTATATGTTATAGGTTTTGAGGTTGAGGGTAAGGTTATATGGGATAAGGTGATGTTATACTATATAGGCATATATGTGACATACCTTGTATATGTGATATGGTTTTGGGTTAGAATTTATGAGTTTAGTTTAATGTAAGTTTGACTAGTACCTAGTTGCCAAGACTTTAGCCTAGCAAATAGAAGTTTGACTTGGACCTAGTTTGACCTAGACAGTTGACCAGGTTTGACTTCGAGTTGACTTTGACCTAGATTGACCTAGAAATCATGTAGATTGCATTGTAAACTTCATTTACCTTGTTTTAAAACACATTATAACCCATACTGCTTTATTTAGGACATTGTGACTCCGGTGCAGACATCTGATATTACATTACTCTTTTCAGAGTATCAGGCGAGTACATTCTCTGATAGTTCTTCCATTTACTTGTCGTTTACTGTACTTCAGTTGTAGCTAGTTCTATTTGATTCTATATTACAAACACGATTTGATATTACTGGATCCATTTCATGCGACACTCACTTATTCGTGTCTGGCCTCTATTTCTCGAACCACCTACTGGAATCATTTACTGGAACCATTCATGTACTAGCTGGACTTATACCTATTTTTGTGTCGGGTTATGGATTCACTTGTACTTGCTGGACGGGGAAATATTGGAATAGGCATGTGAACATACCCAAATACTGGAACCACTCCCTTGGAATTATACTGGAACGATAGCCATCCCACACTTGGCCGAGTGTGCGGTGTGCCGTATTACCTACAGCCGTTCACATGTCGATCCCGATATTTTAAAACACACTGTTAGAGTATAGGCTGGACTCACCCTGGAACCTTTGATCACTGACTGGACTCACCTTATACCGGACTCATCTTGTACTGGAATCACCTGGTATTGGATTATATTGTCTGGACTCACACATGACTCTTATATACTGTCTGAACTTATATCATGCTACTCTAGTTCAGTTAGATTATATTTTACAGTCTTCATTGTCATGTTTCTCTTCTTGTTTAGCTACTTACTTCCTTGTACCTTAACTGTTCTCTACATCACTACCTGTATAAAACTGCCATGATTCAATATAACTGTCTATAACTGCTTTATAGTTCTCTGTCATTTACTTGGGATTTCTTGATGAATTGTACTCATTTCTGTCCTGACCGGACCTGTTGAAAATATTACAGATGATTGCCTTGAGGACATTTGCCCCACTTGCCTTGGAGCAGGAGATGGCTTAGCTACCTTTGGCCCCGACACTCAGGAGTGATCGGGAGACTAGCTAGTAGACTTGGTTTAGTTTTCGTATTTTAGAACTTGAATTGTAATAACTTGAGATACGAGTTTGTATTTGAGTTTGTTTGAGATATTATTATTTAGTAGTTTATAAATGTTGTTGTTTAGTCTTTAGTTATAAATTTCGGTGTTATCTTATCGTTCTTAGAGTGTGATTGAGATTTCATTATATCTATACTTGTCCTCCGTTCGGAGTTAAGTTTTGACAAGTACATTATATAATTGCGTGAGTTGTTGATTAGATAGTAACCTAGGATAGCGTTCTACCGCCGACACTGCGGCGTAGGCTGGACGTACCCACTTCTCGTGCCCCTACACAGGGGCGGGTGTGACAGGTACTTCACAAGTGAAGGAGTCCAAAATTTTAGACTGACACAAGAGTATGAGGCCTTCAAAATGAAGCCTAATGAGACTATTACAAATATGTTTACTCAGTTCCTAGACATTGTTAATCCTCTATCTTTCCTTAGAAAAGAATACAGCAATCACGAGAAGATTCGAAGGTGCTTCGCGGGCTAACAAAGAACTGGAATCCTAAAGTGACGACCATTATTGAAGGAAATGATCTCACGGTCATGACTCTTGAAACCCTTATGAGAAAGCTTATGACGCATGAGATAGACCTTAAAGATTTTGAAGAGCCAGCTCAAAAAATGAAGGCGATAGCATTCAAAGCTAACCAAAAGACAGCCTCTGACGATTAAAGTGAGACAGACTGCTTAGACAACGAACAAATGGCCCTTATGACAAGAAACTTCAGAAGATTCCTCAGATATGAGAAGTCGAACAAGAAGAAAAAAGATTCCAGAGACGATGAAGAACCTATCTGCTTCAGCTATAAAAGAACAAGACACATCAAGAAGGATTGCATGATAAGGAAGGGAAGCATGCATGATCAGACGAGCAAGAAAAAGTTTTCTACCAGAAACTATGCCAACACTAGCATCTGGTGTAAAAGTAAAGCTAGTGATTCTGAAGAAGAAGAGAGCATCACAACACAGGGAACCTATGTTTCATGGCTACTGATGCTAAGGTAATATCAAACCCTCTCTATGAATAATTTACATTTGATGAATTGTTTGATACTTTTACTGATCTATTAGAAGATCAGAGAAAATGATAGATATGTACAAAAGTGCTAAGAAAGAGCTGAAAATTTTACAATTTGAGTTTTCAAAGCAATCTAGAATGCTAAAAGATATTAGAGATTCTTATAGTAACACCAATGAGATTACTTCTTTAAAGTTAAGCTTACATGAAGCTATTGAAAAGCTTGAGAAAGCCAATCAAGAAAATATAAAACTTAACGATCTCTATAAACTAGAGAAAAGGAAGTATGACATTTTGCTCAGAGAGTAGATGCACTCACGACCAAGTACAATGAAGCCTGTGATATCTCTAAAAAGTTAGAGATCAAACTGGGTAAACAGGTTGTTAAACAATAGCTTAGGTGAACACAAGTCACAAGTCTAAGCACAAGCACAACACAGCCAATACTGCTAGAACTGTCAAAAGCCATGCATATATTATACCTTTCCACACAAGAAGAAAACACGCACAGCTTCAAAAACTCACATACATGATCTTCGAACTACACCTAGTACACTTCTGCTATATGTCACTATTGTAGTATCAAAGGACATGTATCACATCAGTATAAAATTAGAAAGCTAGTAGATCTAAATGTGTATGTATGGGTTCCAAAAACTAACATATAGGAACCTCAAGAAAGTCGGTACCAAAGGTTACATCTTCAACTTGTGTTATAGGTAGACCTTCCTCCTCCCACTAGAAGCAAGTGGATACTCGATAGTGGTTGCTCCAGGCACATGACAGGTTATAACAAATTGTTTGCAACTCTATCGATGAAGAAAGAAGGCTATGCCTCCTTTGAAAATAATCTTAAAGGACATATCATTGGAATTGGCGACATAGGTATGTCTCCCTCACCTATTATTAAAGACGTATGCTTAGTAACAGAATTAAAAGATAACCTACTAAGTATTAGTCAACTGACTGGTCATGGTTATGGAATTAATTTTGTTAAGAATAAATGTTATGTTTATGATAAATCTTTTGGAATAATTGCCTTTGAGGAAATAAAGAGGATAACATATATGTACTATATTTGTAGAGAAGACTAACAGTACAGGGAAGTGTTTGTTCACAACTCAAGACGAAAGCTGGATATGGCATATACGTTGGATATGAACATGGACACTATTGCAAGAATGTCACCAAGAAACTGGTAAGAGGCTTACCTGAAATAACTTTCAAAAAGACATGGTATGTGCCAAATGTGAAAAGAATAAGGCATCTAGATCGTCTTTTCAATCAATAAATGCTGTAAGTACCTCTAAACCCTTGTAATTACTTCATATGGACTTATTTGGACCAAGTAGAGTCGTCATCCTTGGTGGTAAGATATGCTTACGTGATAGTCGATGACTATTCACGGTATACTTGGGTTTATTTTCTTGCAAATAAGAATGAGGCCTTTTCCAAATTTGTATTTTTGTAAAAAGGTGCAAAATAAGAAAGGATTCATGATTACTCGGATACGAAGTGATCATGGAGGAGAATTTGATAACCACGAGTTTAAATTATTTTGTGATTCAGATGGGTTATCTCATGAATTCTCTTGCCCTAGAACTCCTTAACAGAATGGCATTATGGAGAGGAAGAATAGAACTCTGTGCGATATGGCCAGAGTTATGCTTAACCAGTATAATCTTCCAAAGTATTTTTAGGCAGAAGTTGTCTATATAGCATGCCATATTTTAAATAGAGTTCTGATTAGACCCATCTCTAAAAAGACTCCTTATGAATTATGGTTTAATAGAACGCCTAACATCAACTATTTCAAGGTCTTTTGTTGCAGATGTTTATTTTAAATACAAAAGACAACTTGAAAAAGTTCGATAAAAAAGCTGATGAGGGCATATTTTTGGGATATGCTGCAAAGAGTAAGGGCTACAGAGTATTCAACAAGAGGTCACTAGTTGTTAAAGAGTCAATACACGTAAAATTTGATGAGCTGAACAGTCAATGCAATGACGATAGTGACAATGAAGAATAGAAAACTCCTTCCAATAGAACACCAGAAGATACACCATCTATATCCTATCTGAAAAGTCTGCCGAAACTAATACGATTTATGCCAGACCATCCGGAAGAACTGGTAATAGGTGACGTAGCAACAGATTTAAGTACTTGCACAAGCACAAGAGATTTAGTAATAGCTAATATTGCATTTATTTCCAAAATTGAACCTAAAATTGTTTTAGAAGCTTTCAATGATGAATTTTGGATTTCTTCTATACAAGCAGAACTTAACCAATTTGAGCAAAATCAAGTTTGGGAACTCCTTCCCAGATCTATTGATCACTCGATCATTGGTACCAAGTGGGTGTTCCGAAATAAACTAGATGAGAATGGTTTAGTCATACGCAATAAAGCACGTCTAGTAGCTCAAGGCTATAATCAAGAAGAAGGCATTGACTATGATGAGATGTATGCTCCAGTTGCTAGACTAGAGTCCATTCGTATGCTTTGTGCTTTTTCAAGTTTTCATGGTTTCAAACTCTTTCAAATGGATGTCAAAGGTGCTTTTCTAAATGGTTTTATAAAAGAAGAAGTTTTGTAAAACAACCTCCCAGTTTCGACGATTTCAAAAATCCTTATCACGTATTCAAGCTTCGAAAGGCTCTCTACGGTATCAAACAAGAACCTCGTGCATGGTATGAGCACTTTAGTTCCTTCTTACTTGAATACGGTTTTTCAAAAGGGAAGGTTGATTCAACTCTTTTTATAAAATCTTTGGATAAAAATATTTTGTTAGTGCAAATATACGTAGATGAAATAATTTTTGGAACAATAAATGAGATGCTATGTAACGAGTTTGCTAAGTATATGCAGAGTGAATTCGAAATGAGCATGATGGGAGAACTTACATTCTTCCTTGGGCTACAAATCAAGCAGCGTTCACAAGGGATATTCATCAATCAAGCAAAATATATAAAAGATTTGCTAAAGAAATTTGACATGGACAATATCAAACCAATTGGCACACCTATGGCAACATCTACAAAGCTTGATATAGATGAAAGTGATACACCGACTGACGTACGTAAGTACAGAGGTATGATTGATAGTTATTGTATTTAACTGCTAGTCGTCCTTACATTATGTTTTCTGTATGCTTATGTGCACGGTATCAGGCTTGTCCTAAAGAATCACATATGAGCGCCATTAAGCGTATCCTGCGATACCTTAAAGGAACTTTGACGACTTGTCTTTGGTATCCCAAGAACGATTCATTTGACCTGATAGGTTACTCGGTCGCAGATTTTGCCGGATGAAAAGTAGATCGTAAAAGTACCAGTGGCACGTCATTTTCTAGGGAAGTCTTTAGTCTCCTGGTTTTCTATGAAACAAAATTATGTTGTACTATCAACAATCGAGGCTGAGTATATCGCCGCAGGACGTGGTTGTGCTCAGATTTTGTGGATGAAGCAAACCTTAGAAGACTATCAGTTATTATTTTATCACATCCCTATTTACTGTGATAACACTTGCTCCATTAATCTCACAAAAAATCCTATATGTCACTCTCACACTAAACACATAGAAATTAGACATCATTTTCTTAGAGATCATATTTTACAAGACGACATTAACCTAGAATTTGTTGACACTGAATATCAACTAGCTGACATTTTTACTAAGCTTGGCTGAAGATCGTTTTAACTTTATACGAAGGAGATTGTAACACCCAGTTTTCTAGATGAGGGTAATTTTGAAATTTTGTAATTTTAATTATTAATTATTGATATTTGATTCATATTATGATTTTTAGTGATTTTTAATAATTTTTTTAACTATTTAAGAATTGATTTTAGTCATGACTTGTGATTTTGATGTGCTGCTAGTGAAACCTGAGAGACTGCATGACCTAGAGCCTAACCATGTCATTATGATGACTTAATTATCATTTTTAGCCTAGGGATAATTTGGTCTTTTTGACTTATTTGAATTATTTGGTGATTTGTTGAATTGGTGAATTCTAGTTGACTTTGACTTGTTGAGACCTAGTGGACTAGCCTAGAAGCTAACCCTAGCCATGGTGACCATAGCCTAACTTGAGTTAACCTATTTTAGTCATTAGAGAATAGGTTTAGAATGAGAGGATTTGGTTTAGTGAATTTAAGTCATGGCTTATGACTAAATGGTTTAATTGATCATGACTTAAGCCCATGGGCCATTTAGTGAACCCTAACCCTAATTAATGAACCTATGAGCAGCCACATAGGGATCCCCACCCTATTTAAACACTTGTTCATTAGGGCTTGCCTCTTTTTATCATTCCTACACTTGGAGAAAAGAAAGGTAAGTTTCCCCTTTCCAAAAAATTTCATTTTATTCATTTGATCTCCTTTTTTATCCTAGTCTTTTGCATTGGGTTCTAGATTGAGTTTATGGACTGTTGGTGGAGAGCCATTTCAGTTTTGGATCCATTTGGAGCAATTGGCCACCAAGAGGAACACCCCCCCATTGGAGCTTTTCCATGCAATTTGCACCAATAGGTAAAACCCTTTAAATTGATTTAAATTTCAGTTTTTTTTGCATGTAGGGCTAGATCTAGGAGTCCCCTAGGTGTCCCTGAAATTTGGGTGAATTTCGTGTCCGTTTGGTGCCCGTATCGGACACGTGTCGTAGTGTATGTTAGGTGTTCGATGAAATGCCTCTAAGGTTTTTAATTTTGATTTTTGCTAAACTAATTACATGATTTTGAAGCTCTTGATGTGTACATTAATATTGTTGAGGACTGAGTTTATTTTTGTGCGCATTTCGTGTCCAAAATGGACACGCAAGTCGTGTACGACACTGTGCACTGGTCTCGTGCGGCTGTCCTGCTGCACGAGTGTCCTAGCGGACACGACATAGCACCCCGACACCTAAAATTTGGTGTGTGGGTGTGGGCAATGACTGACATCCTACCCACAAAATTTCGTGCGACCTCGATGTGTGTGCGCGAAGGAATCGCGTGTGCACGTGTTTTGCACTGCACTGTACACACGTGTTTCGTGTCTCTGATACGGGGCTGTAGATTGGACACGACACGGTTTCGACACGTTTTAGGGTGATAACACTCTAGCCCTATCATGGGCGAACGTGTATGCACAGGCTCGACAGGTCTCGATCTCTGTGTCGTGTCCAATCGGGCACGACATGGCCGCACGACACTTAGCACACACAGTGCACTGTTATTGATACCACATGTTTCATGACACATTCGACACTTCGTATCCTAATTGCTGGACACGAATGACTCCCTTAACACCATACTATGTTCACACACGTTTACCAACCAATTATTTATAATATTAATATGATTTGATTATCGAAATTGGATTTCCTCAAAATCCTGATAATAATTCCTGATAACATGAGTTCTTTTCAAAAATTCTGAGATTGAGTCCTATTTTCAAACCGAATTTTGATGTTTAAATTACCAGGATTAATTCGTTTACATCTGTAATAGTTTACTGAATGTTGGATTATGTTGGTGTATGAAAAAAATGGATTTTGAATGTGGGAATGAACTGAAACAGTGGACTGATACACAGTTCATCTTTTAATTCCTGAATTTAAACTTTTTCAACTGTTGGTTATGTTTGTTTACCACACCCTAAATTAGATTCAATTTAGTGTTGAAAATGTTATGGTTTCGAATTTGGTTGATATGTGAACACTGTAAACCTGAACTGAACCGGTTAACTGAGAACTTCTTGAACCTGTTAACTGAGATTTCGTGTGTTGAGTTGAGTTTTTTTGTGTGAATGTTGATTTTGATTCATACTCATTTCCTGAGATTCGAGTTCAATAGGATTTTGGTTTGATTGTGAAACCCGAATTTGATTTAGAATTCAGGTTAACAAGGAAAACTGATAGCTCCTAGGATTGTTCACTGTTTTTATATCACAAAATCTGAAATAGAATGAACTGGGTTAAAACTGAACACTGAGTTCAGTCCTTACCATGTAATGATCTGTCCAAATTCATTTAGACTTAGTTCCCTACATTCATTGTGAAGTCCAGATATGGATCTTACCCTCTAAGAAGCATTTGATTTCAGACATCTATGGGCCTTAACTAACAGTTGACAATTTGAAGTGAGAGCTCGAATAACTGACTTGTGTTAGCCCCATCCTTATATCACTCATTAGTGCACCTTACATCTCATAGGTTAGTCCACATCCCATCATTGTTTAAGCTTTTAAAGTATCAATCCTAAATCCATTCAATGTATTTCATTAGCCACTGGAACTCTGCAAACAGACCCCTCTTACTGCACTCACTCATCAAGAGCACTCAATGTATATTCACACATCCTATTTGACACCCTGTCTAACTGAGGACAGCCCTACTTCACACAATGTTATAGATGGTTTGAATCTTGAACTGTATAGATTATACACCACATCACACACAGGTGACTCACTTCAATCTCTGAGACACATCTCAGTTTTCCTGAGATTTTGTGAATGTTACTGTCAATTGCTAAATTAGATTTCCTTTCACATGTGTATTAGATTACCTGGAGGTCGGTTTAATAGTTGTGTTGAAGTTTGGAATATCAAAATTGGTATGGGATTGCATGAAACTGATTTGACACACTGTTTGAACTGTCATTTAATTTCCTGTATACACACACATTGTTTAGCACACTGTTCTTTTCTGTCAAGGTTACATAAACCTGTGAAAGCACTGACAATAGCTCACTGTTTTCACACATTGCTCTATAACACACATCTGTCACACCCTCCACACATGAAGACACACACACACCCAATGCCCATGACATTGTCACATTAAACTATGTTCAAATACTTGGTATCTTTGTTCAGTCCCTATATTGTTTGTATTAGCTTACATGCTATGGTATCATCCCCTTCCTATATGCATAATTTGAACTGCCTTCACAATCCCATCTCCCTATGTTCAGTCCTTGATGTTCAGACTTGAACATCACCTATGGACAACACATTGCCCCTTTGACACTCATAACTGCCACACTATTCTGATAACACACTTTAACACCCTTGTGTCACCCTCTAATGTTCATGTCACACACACTTGGTTATGTATCACACACTTATGTCTCACCCACATGCATCTATAGACACACATGCCATGTATCCCCCTCTCTATCTCACTATATATATATATATATATATATATAAATATATTCCATATACTTGATAAATAGTATTATGGTATAGACATATATATGTGTATGATAATTCATATTAAATCAGTAAATATACATGATGTGTGAATGTGTGATTAGCCTATGGCCTCTAGCCTATGGCACATAAACCTGTGTTTCTGGCTTGAATGCCAGTGTAGGAGTGTGGTTGGCTTGTATAGCCTAGAAATTGAGTGTGCTTGCTAGAATAGGCAGGATAGGCCTAGTGAGGCTTGGCTAGACTAGTATTGACCTAGTTTGACTATTGTAGTTGACTTGGGTCGACCCAGAGTTGACCAAGTTTGACTTGGACCTAGTTTGACCTAGACAGTTGACCAGGTTTGACTTAGAGTTAACTTTGACCTAGATTTGACTTAGAAACATGTAGATTGCATCATAGACTTCATTGGTCTTATTTAAGCACATTATAACCTATATTTCTTTGTTTAGGACATTGTGACTCTGGTACAGACATATGATATTATACTACTCTTTCAGAGTAGCAGGCGAGTACATTCTCTGATAGTTCTCTCATTTACTTGTCAATTACTGTACTTCAGTTCTAGTTAGTTGTATGCGATTCTCTGTTACAACACGTGTGGATATTTCTGGATTCATGTATACGACACACTTTTATTTTCTGGCCTCTATTACTGGTATCATCTCTATTACTAGAATCACTTAATGGAATTATTTACTGAAATCATTTACTGGTATTATTATATTTTGGCTGGACTCATCTCGAATCATTGTGTCAAAATTCTGGATTCACTTGCTGGGAGGGGAAATACTAGAGTAAGACATGTAGACATACCCCAATCTGGAATCTCCCTACTGGAATCTACTGGAAGCATAGCCATCTCTCGCCTGATCAGTGAGGGATGTACCCGATTACCCACAGCCGTTTACATGTCGAACTCGGTATTTTAAAACACACTGCTAGAGTATAGGCTGGACTCACCCTGGAATCGTTGATCACTATAACTGGAATCGTCCCTTACTGGATTCATCTTGTATTATATTCATCTTGTACTGGACTTACATTGGAGTTACACTGGTCTACATTGTTGTCTGGACTTCATATCATATTACCCTGGTTCAGCTAGTTCTATTTTTACAGACTTCATTGCTATGATTCTTCTCTTGTTTAGTTATTTACTTTCCTTGCACTTTATCTCTCTTTCTTACCATCACCTGAATATAAACTATCATTTTCATCAATATAACTGTCTATAACTGCTGTATAGTTCTCTGTCATTTACTTGGGTTTTCTAGATGAGATGTGCTCGTTCCTGTCCTGACTGGACCTGTTAAAAATTTTACAGATGATTGCCTGAGGACTCATGCCCTACATGTTACAGACCAGGAGATGGCTTAGCTACCTATGGCCCCGACACTCAGGAGTGATCGGGAGTTTAGCTAGTCTGTTTTGTTTTAGTTTTCCTGTTTAGAACTGGAGTTGTATTTAGAGATTTGAACTTGAGATGTATTTGAGATTGTTTGAGTTTGTTGTTATTTTATTAGTAGTTTTGTTGTCTTCAATTCTTAGTTTATTTCTGTGTTATCTTATCGTGCTTAGACTGTGATTGAGTTACACCATATCTTATACTTGTCCTCCGTTCGGAGTTGATCATGATGAGTACATCATATACTGCATGAGTTGATGGTTAGTTAGAGACTTAGAATAGCGTTCTACCGCCGACACTGCGGCGTAGGCTGGGCTTTGTTACGTGCTCGTACCCTCACAGTGGGTGCGGGTCGTGACATATTTTTAGTGGTAGCCCATGCAGGTCGAGAGTCGCATTAGTGCGATATCGTGGTAGTACGGCGACTTAGTTGTACTGCTACGAGCCTGCGATAGGATTGAGAGATAGGCTTTACCGGAGAAGCACTCAATCACAGTTAGGACTACTTGAGAAGATTCCTGGGATGACCCTTGAGAATCTCGTTATAAATTATTTCGAAATTTGATTCTGACAGTATCTGTCTATCTTCCTTGTTCATCGTTGAATTTGATTCTTGGTATTCATATTTGACTTGATTTTCTACCAAGATAACATTACGGGCTAGGTTGCCTCAGTCATGGAATCTAGAGTCTTCTACGGCTATATCAGTTGGTTGGGCGATGAGATAGAGTCCGATTTTGGATGTATTTCTCGGGTGTGGGAATTTAAAGTTTTCGCAGCCAAGCTAGCGGCAATACAAAAATTTTAAATACCATTATTCTAGATGTATGTACATTAGTTGTGGACTCTATGGATTATCGCAGCCATACTTACTGGTGTGACAAGGATTCTGGTGACATGGTTCTGGATAGACGGGTATGATTATTAGATTACAGGATAGATATCATATAGATGGTGCCCTAGAGAAATTAAGTAGAATATCAGGGTGAGTATTACTTGAGTGTCAAGGATTAGATAAAGGGAGCTAGGCCACCTGTAGCGCAGCACCGTGCCTCGCACCAACAGAGGGATACACCCCAAAGGGGCAGGGCTTCTGTGCTGACAGTCGAGTAGACCGACGCTACGGGTGACGGGTTAGCATGTCAGTCTTCCTGTTCTTCTTTCCATCTTGTTGTGTGATTCCATTAGTGCCTGCCAGGATATTGCTTGTGATTGCCTAGATAGCGTAACTACCCTGTTCGAGACCGTGAAATCATGACCAGTAGGATTGTGTTGTTTCGACTTTGATTTGCTGGAGGTTTGACCTAGTGGGGATGCGATTATTTTTAATTTCGAGGACAAAATTTTTCTAAGGTGGGTAGGATTGTAACACCCAATTTTCCAGATGAGGGTAATTTTGAAATTTTGTAATTTTAATTATTAATTATTGATATTTGATTCACATTATGATTTTTAGTGATTTTTAATAATTTTTTTAACTATTTAAGAATTGATTTTAGTCATGACTTGTGATTTTGATGTGCTGCTAGTGAAACCTGAGAGACTGCATGACCTAGAGCCTAACCATGTCATTATGATGACTTAATTATCATTTTTAGCCTAGGGATAATTTGGTCTTTTTGACTTATTTGAATTATTTGGTGATTTGTTGAATTGGTGAATTCTAGTTGACTTTGACTTGTTGAGACCTAGTGGACTAGCCTAGAAGCTAACCCTAGCCATGGTGACCATAGCCTAACTTGAGTTAACCTATTTTAGTCATTAGAGAATAGGTTTAGAATGAGGGGATTTGGTTTAGTGAATTTAAGTCATGGCGTATGACTAAATGGTTTAATTGATCATGACTTAAGCCCATGGGCCATTTAGTGAACCCTAACCCTAATTAATGAACCTATGAGCAGCCACATAGGGATCCCCACCCTATTTAAACACTTGTTCATTAGGGCTTGCCTCTTTTTATCATTCCTACACTTGGAGAAAAGAAAGGTAAGTTTTCCCCTTCCAAAAAATCCCATTTTATTTATTTGATCTCCTTTTTCATCCTAGTCTTTTGCATTGGGTTCTAAATTGAGTTTATGGACTGTTGGTGGAGAGCCATTTCAGTTTTGGATCCATTTGGAGCAATTGGCCATCAAGAGGAACACCCCCCCATTGGAGCTTTTCCATGCAATTTGCCCCAATAGGTAAAACCCTTTAAATTGATTTAAATTTCAGTTTTCTTTGCATATAGGGCTAGATCTAGGAGTCCCCTAGGTGTCCCTGAAATTTGGGTGAATTTCGTGTCCGTTTGGTGCCCGTATCGGACACGTGTCGTAGTGTATGTTAGGTGTTCGATGAAATGCCTCTAAGGTTTTTAATTTTGATTTTTGCTAAACTAATTACATGATTTTGAAGCTCTTGATGTGTACATTAATATTGTTGAGGACTGAGTTTATTTTTGTGCGCATTTCGTGTCCAAAATGGACACGCAAGTCGTGCACGACACTGTGCACTGGCCTCGTGCGGCTGTCCTGCTGCACGAGTGTCCTAGCGGACACGACACAGCACCCCGACACCTGAAATTTGGTATGTGGGTGCGGGCAATGACTGACATCCTACCCATAAAATTTTGTGCGACCTCGATGTGTGTGCACAAAGGAATCGCGTGTGCACATGTTTTGTACTGCACTGTACACACGTGTTTCGTGTCTCTGATACGGGGCTGTAGATTGGACACGACACGGTTTCGACACGTTTCAGGGTGATGACACTCTATCCCTATCATAGGCAAACGTGTATGCACAGGCTCAACAGGTCTCGATCTCTGTGTCCTGTCCAATCGGGCACGACATGGCCGCACGACACTTAGGACACACAGTGCACTGTTATTGATACCACCTGTTTCATGACACATTCGACACTTCGTATCCTAATTGTTGGACACGAATGACTCCCTTAACACCATACTATGTTCACACACGTTTACCAACCAATTATTTATAATATTAATATGATTTGATTATCGAAATTGGATTTCCTCAAAATCCTGATAATAATTCCTGATAACATGAGTTCTTTTCAAAAATTCTGAGATTGAGTCATGTTTTCAAACCGAATTTTGATGTTTAAATTACCAGGATTAATTCGTTTACATCTGTAATAGTTTACTGAATGTTGGATTATGTTGGTGTATGAAAAAAAATGGATTTTGAATGTGGGAGTGAACTGAAACAGTGGACTGATACACAGTTCATCTTTTAATTCCTGAATTTAAACTTTTTCAACTGTTGGTTATGTTTGTTTACCACACCCTAAATTAGATTCAATTTAGTGTTGAAAATGTTATGGTTTCGAATTTGGTTGATATGTGAACACTGTAAACCTGAACTGAACCGGTTAACTGAGAACTCCTTGAACCTGTTAACTGATATTTCGTGTGTTGAGTTGAGTTTTTTTGTGTGAATGTTGATTTTGATTCATACTCATTTCCTGAGATTCGAGTTCACTAGGATTTTGGTTTGATTGTGAAACCCGAATTTGATTTAGAATTCAGGTTAACAAGAAAAACTGATAGCTCCTAGGATTGTTCATTGTTTTTATATCACAAAATCTGAAATAGGATGAACTGGGTTAAAACTGAACACTGAGTTCAGTCCTTACCATGTAATGATCTATCCAAATTCATTTAGACTTAGTTCCCTACATTCATTATGAAGTCCAGATATGGATCTTACCCTCTAAGAAGCATTTGATTTCAAACATCTATGGGCCTTAACTAACAGTTGACAATTTGAAGTGAGAGCTCGAATAACTGACTTGTGTTAGCCCCATCCTTATATTACTCATTAGTGCACCTTACATCTTATAGGTTAGTCCACATCCCATCCTTGTTTAAGCTTTTAAAGTATCAATCCTAAATCCATTCAATGTATTTCATTAGCCACTGGAACTCTGCAAACAGACCCCTCTTACTGCACTCACTCATCAAGAGCACTCAATGTATATTCACACATCCTATTTGACACCCTGTCTAACTGAGGACAGCCCTACTTCACACAATATTATAGATGGTTTGAATCTTGAACTGTATAGATTATACACCACATCACACACAGGTGACTCACTTCAATCTCTGAGACACATCTCAGTTTTCCTGAGATTTTGTGAATGTTACTGTCAATTGCTAAATTAGATTTCCTTTCACATGTGTATTAGATTACCTGGAGGTCGGTTTAATAGTTGTGTTGAAGTTTGGAATATCAAAATTGGTATGGGATTGCATGAAACTGATTTGACACACTGTTTGAACTGTCATTTAATTTTCTGTGTACACACACATTGTTTAGCACACTGTTCTTTTCTGTCAAGGTTTCATAAACTTGTGAATGCACTGACAATAGCTCACTGTTTTCACACATTGCTCTATAACACACATCTGTCACACCCTCCACACATGAAGACACACACACACCCAATGCCCATGACACTGTCACATTAAATTATGCTCAAATACTTGGTATCTTTGTTCAGTCCCTATATTGTTTGTATTAGCTTACATGCTATGGTATCATCCCCTTCCTATATGCATAATTTGAACTGCCTTCACAATCCCATCTCCCTATGTTCAGTCCTTGATGTTCAGACTTGAACATCACCTATGGACAACACATTGCCCCTTTGACACTCATAACTGCCACAGTATTCTGATAACACACTTTAACACCCTTGTGTCACCCTCTAATGTTCATGTCACACACACTTGGTTATGTATCACACACTCATGTCTCACCCACATGCATCTATAGACACACATGCCATGTATCCCCCTCTCTATCTCACTATATATATATATATATAAATATATTCCGTATACTTGATAAATAGTATTATGGTATAGACATATATATGTGTATGATAATTCATATTAAATCAGTAAATATACATGATGTGTGAATGTGTGATTAGCCTATGGCCTCTAGCCTATAGCACATAAACCTGTGTTTCTGGCTTGAATGCCAGTGTAGGAGTGTGGTTGGCTTGTATAGCCTAGAAATTGAGTGTGCTTGCTAGAATAGGCTGGGTAGGCCTAGTGAGACTTGGCTAGACTAGTATTGACCTAGTTTGACTATTGTAGTTGACTTGGGTCGACCCAGAGTTGACCAAGTTTGACTTGGACCTAGTTTGACCTAGACAGTTGACCAGGTTTGACTTAGATTTGACTTTGACCTAGATTTGACTTAGAAACATGTAGATTGCATCATAGACTTCATTGGTCTTATTTAAGCACATTATAACCTATATTTTTCTGTTTAGGACATTGTGACTCTGGTGCAGACATCTGATATTATACTACTCTTTCAGAGTAGCAGACGAGTACATTCTCTGATAGTTCTCTCATTTACTTGTTAATTACTGTACTTCAGTTCTAGTTAGTTGTATGCGATTCTCTGTTACAACACGTGTGGATATTTCTGGATTCATGTATACGACACACTTTTATTTTTTGGCCTCTATTACTGGTATCATCTCTATTACTGGAATCACTTAATGGAATCATTTACTGGAATCATTTACTGGTATCATTATATTTTGGCTGGACTCATCTCGAATCAATGTGTCGGAATTCTGGATTCACTTGCTGGGAGGAGAAATACTAGAGTAAGACATGTAGACATACCCCAATCTAGAATCTTCCTACTGGAATCTACTGGAAGCATAGCCATCTCTCGCCTGATCAGTGAGGGATGTGCCTGATTACCTACAGCCGTTTACATGTCGAACTCGGTATTTTAAAACACACTGCTAGAGTATAGGCTGGACTCACCCTGGAATCGTTGATCACTATAACTGGAATCGTCCCTTACTGGATTCATCTTGTATTAGATTCATCTTGTACTGGACTTACATTGGAGTTACACTGGTCTACATTGTTGTCTGGACTTCATATCATATTACCCTGGTTCAGCTAGTTCTATTTTTACAGACTTCATTGCTATGATTCTTCTCTTGTTTAGTTATTTACTTTCCTTGCACTTTATCTCTCTTTCTTACCATCACCTGAATATAAACTGTCATTTTTATTAATATAACTGTCTATAACTGCTGTATAGTTCTCTGTCATTTACTTGGGTTTTCTAGATGAGATGTGCTCGTTCCTGTCCTGACTGGACCTGTTGAAAATTTTACAGATGATTGCCTGAGGACTCATGCCCTACATGTTACAGACCAGGAGATGGCTTAGCTACCTATGGCCCCGACACTCAGGAGTGATCGGGAGTTTAGCTAGTCTGTTTTGTTTTAGTTTTCCTGTTTAGAACTGGAGTTGTATTTAGAGATTTGAACTTGAGATGTATTTGAGATTGTTTGAGTTTGTTGTTATTTTATTAGTAGTTTTGTTGTCTTCAATTCTTAGTTTATTTCTGTGTTATCTTATCGTGCTTAGACTGTGATTGAGTTACACCATATCTTATACTTGTCCTCCGTTCGGAGTTGATCATGATGAGTACATCATATACTGCATGAGTTGATGGTTAGTTAGAGACTTAGAATAGCGTTCTACCGCCGACACTGCGGCGTAGGCTGGACGTTGTTACGTGCTCGTACCCTCACAGTGGGTGCGGGTCGTGACAGAGATTAGGAATTTTGGATGTTGAAGTAATATAATTAAATAATACTCATGAATTCGTAGAAATTATTTTGGTTATAAGCGGAAAGGGCCCTTCTGTCACAAATGTGTAAATAGCCTGAAGCGACACGGTGTACTAGTCTTCGGACTACCGCTAGCTGGGATCCGGCCCCTACAGCTAACCCGAAGTATTCAAAGCATTTTATGTGTTATTAATTAATCATTATTAATTATTTAGTTCAACCTATTTATTTCTAATTAATTTCATATTTATGTTAAAAACTATCATACCCTTTTCAACCTCTGTTCTGATTCCCAAGTGACCGAACTCGGTCATAGTTCTGGCCGAACTCGGACCGAACTCGGTCTGGGTGAATTCGAGCAGAAGCTGGACAGCCGAGCCTCCTCTTTATTTAAACCCTCAACATCATCTTCAACCTCATCACAACCACCATATTTCTACCGAAAACCCTAACCCTAACTTCTTGGTTCTCCCTCCTCCAAGCTTCTCAAGTCTTCAAACTTTGGATTCTGAGCTCTCTCGAAGTTCTCTTCTACTGTCTACCTTCAATTTCGGTATAGATCCTTTATCTCCACTCCTTTCAATTTTCCATGGCTCCTAAAATTCCTATTTCTTCGAAAAAGAAAAGGAAGGTTGATGAAGGTTCGTCCTCTACTCCTCATGAGGCGACCTCATTCTCTTTTTGTACTCCATCCAAACCCGATGAAGAGTTTTTTGATAAATTTATATTTGTGTCTCAAGAGGCATCAAATGAGTGTAATGAATTTCATAAAAGAAAACTTTATCCGGGTGCTCCTATTAATTTTATATTATTTTCTAACCATGTAAATATTTTTGAATATCATCAATTGCTAGATTTAGTTCAATCTAGTTTTTCTATATATGCCAATGCAATTCGGATGTTTTATTGCAACTTGTCGGTCATTAACGGAAAAGTGAAATCAAAAGTTGGTGGAATCGATATTGAGTTTGATAGTGATGACTTAGCTATCATACTGAACATTTCCAATACTGGAGAAGCCCCGGTAGATATCACTTCTGTCTAGTTTCCTGAAGGGATAACTTTTGACTACTTTCGTGACTCGTTATGTGAACCAAACCCTCGACCGAAAGGCACCCTTCGTCCTCGGCATCTGAACAACTATTTCTATGATCTTCATAGAATGGTATTCTCCATCATCATTCCAAAGAATACCGCCACTGATGAGATTTCCTATCTACAACTTTCAACTATCTATCATCTCTATTTTCACATCTCCTTCAGTCTACCTAAGACTATTATCGCCGCTATGGAATGGTATCACAAGAAATCGCGACGTCTTCTTTATGCGATGTATCTTCCTTACATCTTTTAGCACTTTGAGGTTGGACTCAAGGATTGTGCTAAGGATGGTGCTCCTGCTTATCTTCATGAGCATCGTTGTTATGCTCCTGCTCCTACTGTTTCGGCTTCTACTCCAGTTGACCCATTAGCTGCTGATACTCATCCTCATGGCGGTGTTACTCTGAGTCACTTCAGACTCTTATGATGGATCTGTTTCGATCTATGGATTTTCGTACCACTCTCTAGCTTCAGGCCATATCCAACTCTATATAGGATATGTCTTACAGTCTTGCTCACAACCCTAGTGGACTCATCCCTATGGTTCATGATCCTACCAGACTTGACTATCAAATTGATGATCCAGAGTCTCAACGTTACTTTGACCCTGCTGCTGCCCGGTGTGATCCCAGCCGTTCTGCTGAGATCGGTCCTTCCAGAGCTGCTGATGATGATGATGATGTTGATGATGAGGATGACAATTGAGCATATGTTTCCTCGTGATAGTTCTCCACTAGTTATGTTTTTCATTTTTTGTGACTTCGTATTAGTGATAAATGCTTCTTTCAAGCATTATCAGCTTTATTAGTGTCGTATGTACTCTCTCTATATTTCAGTTTATGCGAGTATTTCTTATTTCAGTACTATTCATGTTTTTATGTCTAATATTTTGATATTACTATTGACTGTGCTGAGTATTACTACTATAATTTTGTTCATATGACAAAACGGGGGAGTAATATGATACTAGATGATGGATACTTAAATGCTCTGCTGCATGTGCATTTTGCTTACAAATTTTTTTATCACTAAAAGTTTGTTTGGAGAAATTTTTTCTTTTCTAGACAGATTCAGCTTATATGTTTTATTACGGGGGAGTAACAAGACTTGATTGTACATTACGGGGGAGCAATTATATTGTACCAATATTGACGGCTAAAGCTGCAATCGTACCTCCAGTACCACATCAAGTCTACTTCCAAATCGAGCTGAACATTCTTTAGTATCAATCGTAGTTTTGTCAAATTATCAAAATAGGGGAGATTGTTGGCCCATTAAGCCATAGTCAAACCTATTTCAATAATTGACTTAAAACTCCGAATGTGATATGAAAAGAAATCGAAAATTACAGTTTACATCTCCTCTGATTTTTCACATTTATTCTGTATTTTTTATTGAGTCTAGATTAAATTGTAAGTCGGGATTACTGGCATTTAGAAATATCAATAATAAAACCTATCTTTGATCCATTTCTTCTGACCCAAACTTGATTCATTTCCTGAACCAAACCAAACCCACATCCAAAAGCCAAAACCAAATCAGGTTGACCAGAAACCCTAGTAATTGAACTCGGCCAGAGTTCTGCCTGAACTCGGTCACCTGGATTTTATCCTGGTCAGCAGTTTTACCTATTCTTTTGGATCGCCAACGTTCAAAATTATGAACGTTAGGCTACCAAGTTCTGCCCGAATTCTGTCTTAGAAAAATCTATAAAAAGAGAAGAAATTCCCATTTCTATATACTCATTCATTCTTCATCTTCTTTATCTATTCCCAAGCTTTCTATTCAAATTACAAAGCTTCAATCTTCAAATCTCCAAGACAATCCGATTCTTATAATGTCGATGGTTTTCGATTAGGAGTATTCGAGTTGTACAAAGCTTGGCGTATAAAAGCTTTTCTCAGAAAGATGTTGTTAAAGTTTGATCATAGGCTTCGAATAAAAATACGGCGGTATTGAAGTTGGCGTGTTCTTCGGAGTAAAGCACGCGGTGTAATCTCTATTCAAAATAGTGGATTATAGCAAGCAAGAGTTCTCGCGAACTGGACTAGTCCTTTCAATAAATCTGCTGTGTCTGCGTATTACTTTCTTGCCTCTACTATTTACTGCTTTACTCGTACTTTAAATTTGATTGATTATCTGCTTCACCTGCTTAAAATTTTTTATTTGGTAATTATTTTTTTGCTACACTATATTCACCCCCTCTAGAGGTGCCATCGATCCTACAGTTGTAACTTTTTATATAAAATTATAACTTATCTCATGTGTGATAGGATGCATGAATTATTACAGGGCCTGATATCCGATAACTAATCGGCCTTCATCAAAGGCAGATCCATTACAGAGAATTGTCTGCTACCTTACGAATTAGTTTGGGCGTTCAATAAGGGAGGAGGAAGAAAATGTTGTATTAAACTTGATCTCCAAAAGGCATACGATATGGTTAATAGGGGATTCGTATGTGAAGTTCTACTCCGTATGGGCTTCGATGAGTGGTGGGTGAATTAAGTAGTGCATTACAACACCAACCTTCTCCGTCCTTGTCAGAGGTCAACCATGCGGGTTCTTCGGAAGCAGTCGAGGTATCAGGCATGGTGATCCACTATCGTTTTACCTTTTCACGGTGGTTATGGAATATTACACATGTCTGATGGACATTGTTGTTCATAACAAACAAATGACTCCGCTACACCACAGGGTACAACCTATAGTATCTCACTTGATTTATGCTGATGACTTATTAGTCTTTATTGAGCCGTCAGAGAGGAGTATCAACTCGTTGAACAAAGTGCTGGAAGACTTTGCTACATTATCAGGATTACAGTTAAACAGGAAGAAAAGCCAAGCTTATTTTAATAAAGATTGTCCGGAGAAAGGATGGTGGTCGCAAATGCTCCAGATTAAGAGGGGGCAGCTTCCAGTTAAGTATCTTGGGTTGCCACTATCTATCAACTACGCCAGAGATGCAGATTGCCAAGGTTTGACTCAATATATTCAAGCAAGATTGGAGGGGTGGTAATCTCAGTTGTTGTCATTCGGAGGACGTATTGAGCTTATACGCTCAGTTATTCATGCTATAGTTAACTACTGGATGTAATCTATTTACGTCCTAGAGAAGACCATTAAGAAAATCGAACAACTATGTGCAAATTTCGTATGGCGAGGTGGACTTTACACCATAGGTTGGGGAGAGCTGACCCGGTCATTACAACCCATCCAGGAGGTAGCTCTTTACAAGTTGGCATAGCGATTTCTTTAGGGCGCTTCCCTGTGGCCGCAATGGACCAAAAGCAGGTATTTAAAGAATACTAATTTCTGGGTTCAAGGTATTGATAATAATTACTCCGTAACATTCAAAAATATTCTCCGGCTACGGGCAAAGCTGAAGCATAGACTCAAGAGAGTAATACATGATGGAAGGACCACCAATCTTTGGTATGACCCGTGGCTTAACCATCAGAGTTTGGTGCAGACTATGGTGGCCGTCCTTCGAACTATGCGGAGCCGATGAGCCTCTTACGGTGCTGATACTGAAGTATGTGTAGGCAACTCTAGAGGGGGGTGAATAGAGTACTTGTGTCAATAATGAAAAATTAAAAAATTAACTCTATTCAATCCCAACTAGCAACTGATTAATCAGAGTATAAGCACAAAAAATAAATGAAGATCAGAGAGCATACGCAGACACAACAGTTTTTAACCTGGTTTTTCTCGTGGAGGACTAGTCCAGGCCTGAGAACTCTAGCTCAGGATTGAAATACACTATTTTTGAAATAGCTTTGCAATCACGTGCCTTTACTGAGAAGAGCACGCCAACTTCTTGAAAGATCGCTGAGGCAAAACTTGGAATTTTTCAAGTGACTTCTTCAAGACTCTTGCACACAAACTTCTAATTGACTCGCACCGAGCACCTTTTAGGCTTAGGAAGTTTTGTAGCTAGTAGATGAGAAGAGTATAGCTCTTTAGGATGTATAGGCTATAGGAGTAGAAGAGAAGATTGGATGATTTGAAATGGGAGAAAAGGGTGCCTATATATACTAGTTCTGGGAGGCAGAGTTCGGTTAGAAGTCTGTCCAAATTTTTTAAAATTTTGGCTGTTGGACAACTTGCAATGAGCAATACCTAAAAATTAGGCAAGTTATATGGGCACATCAAAATATTATCATGGCTAGCCCATTTTGAACTTTGGTTTATTTACAAGTTTGCTATTAAAGAAAGTGATTATGGCTATCCCACTCTTTGGTATAAAAGTCAATTTTTCTAATTTTGCTTTTCTTGTTCCTCAACTCATCCAAGAAGAGGAAGAACAAGAATAACAAGAAGAACAAGAAAAAGAAGAAGAGGAAGAAAAAGAACAACAACAAAAATGAGAATTTCGATAGGATTTAAACCCTAATTTTCTTCCTCAACTCATCCACACTATCTCCAAGTACGATGGAGTTTAAACCCTAATTTTCTTTCCATTTCGATTTTCAATTAATAGAGAAGAAGAAAATGAGAAGAAAACACCCAAAAACTAAACTTTAATTTTCTTCTCATTTCCAATTTTGATGGCACCCAAAGGCTTCTCATAATGTACAAACCCTAATATTGGTGGAAACCATAATATTGGTGTTTCAATTATTGTAAATAAGGACTGTCCAATTTTTTGGCAGTCCTACAAACTGAATGAACTGCCAGAAAAATTGGACAATCCTAAGTCACAGCATGTGAAATAAAGGACTGACCATTTTTTGGTAGTCCTTACTGTATGTAGGACTGCCTAATTTTCTGGCAGTCCTACAAACTGAATGGACTGCCAGAAAAATGGACAGTCCTTTGTTTCACATACTGTGACTTAGGACTGCCCAGTTTTCTGGCAGTCCATTCAGTTTGTAGGACTGCCAAAAAATAGACAGTCCTAAGTTTCACATGCTGTGACTTAGGACTGCCCAGTTTTCTGGCAGTCCATTCAGTTTGTAGGACTGCCAGAAAATTGGACAGTCCTTGTCGACGCAGAGTTTTCTCGTCGTTCATACTTGGGTTTAATTTAAATGGATAATTTTCCACTCCGAATGTAGTTTAATTCATTCAAATGGGCTACAAAGAATTGAAATAAACAATGTAATTGATGCTTGATTTTTCAAATTAATTTCTAGGATTTTGGAAATAAATTGAGAAAGAATTTGGGTGCTTTAATTAATTTCTTCAAAAGAGGAGGATGTTGGAGGAGAAGTGGAAGATGTTGGGGATTTAGGAGTTGTGGATGCGAAGAGAAAGATGTTGGGGATTGAGGAGAGGTGGAGGAGAAGAGGAAGAAGAAGAGAGGGGTGAGGGTTTTAGAAGAGAGAATATATTTTGCAAATGAAGGGGAAAAAATGGGTTTGGAGGGGGGAGGAATTTGGGACAGCCATGGATCAAAAATTTGGGCTAGCCTAGTGAAAACCACAAAATTTTGGGCTAGCCACAATCCGGGCTAGCCATGATCAAAATATGATGTGCCAATATAAATTGCCAAAAAATTAGCTCCTGGAAATCATGGGACAAAGTTCGGCCCGAACTCTGTGGGGGCAGAGTTCGGCCCAAACTCTGCCTCCTTGGAGACAGAATGCTCATGGGCAGTTGTAGGGCTTTGGCAGTTTGGTTTTTTATTTTTGGAGCTTTTGGTTATCTAGTCTATGGTTGAGGTACTCAGTGCGACTCAACGTACAATAGCCTAGACTCAATAAAAGTACAAAAAATACAGACTTTCGATGACAAGTTCCAGCAGTATTCGTCGAGCAGTCGTCGATGATGATTGCCTGACTTGATATATGATAGTCGTCTGATTTGTAGCTTGATGACGATTTATGTGTCAACTTGGATCATGCCAAATATCGATTTGTTAATTATCAAGATTAGGTTGACTGAGATCCAGTTTGGGTCAATAATCTCCTCCATTTTGATAATTGACAAAATTGCGATATTTGTATGTCACAACATTCATACCTGGATACATATATAGCCCCCGTACATGGACATTTCGGCTCCCCCGTAAATAGAGAAGTCCTGATACAAGTACTAGTCCAAACAATATAACACATAGCACAAGTATTTATCCAAAATGGTTAAGCAAATATCACATATCCCCCCTTTGGCATTTAACAAAATGAACGATAAGCTCCCCCATAAAAGAATAACCATGGAGAAAATATGCGATCACACAACCAAGGTTCAAATCCAAAGTAAGAGATAACTAGCAAATAATCCAAATAGAAGCTATATAAGCATAAAGTAGTACAAAGCAAAGAGTTCAACTACATAACCACGGAATGAAAACTACAAAGTGCATAAACAAAATAAATCCTAATCATCAACAACAGCATCATAAAAGGGACCACGACCGTCATGGAGCACGGGAAGGTCCAGCAGAGTCAGATGGGCTGCTGACAAGCGACGAGGATCAACAAACGCTGCATCCGGATCCAAATACCTCCTGATCCAAGTGTCGTCAATACGATAACCTTCGCGAGAAGGATCCCGTACTATAGGGTAATACACTATGAGATGAGTAGCCAAGGAGTACTGGATGTCATGCAGGGTGTTGCTGATGGCCATCATCTGTAACATAGTACGATAATTCATCTAAGTCCAGCGATCGTCCTCCAAGTGGAAACGATCTTTCAGCATAGTCTGAATGGACTCAAGGGTAGCAGGAGGCTCGGGCTTAGGTTGGCCAAGAGGAGGATCGGCATGAGCATCAGACTCGGAGTGCTCAGACTCAGCAGGGGACTCAACAGCTGCTAGAAGCCACCGTGCCTTTGAAAGATAGGCAGGGGCAGGAAAGAACTGAAACTCATCAAGTGGAATATAGAACGCATAAAAAATCATCGCAAATACATAGCGTAGACCAATCGGGGTCTCGTCCGTGTACGAATCATCCAGTCCATCATCATGCGTGGAAAGTTAAAAGGGACATGGAAGTGGAGATGGTAAAGAGCAGAGATCTCAAGATAAGATACTTCATCGGTCGATCCCACTTTGGGCAAGATCGTGGAGAAAATAATTCGATGAAGTTCATAAAAATACGTGTTAAGATGTTTAGCTTGTAGCTTGTGGGGACGAGTGTTAGGAGTATATAAGTCATCCTTGAAGCTCTCAAGTGACGATCCATCGGGAAATTGAAACTGTCGGGCATCGACAAGTTTCTTCCAAGAATTGGGTTCCAGGATATCAAGATATTCCGCAAGCTCAAAGTCATCAAAAGAAAAGTCGATATCGACGACACGAGAGTAGATCCGTGTGTCATCAAAGATTAGGTTACAATAGAACATTTGGATAGAATTCAATAGACTACAGATGAGGTAATAACTAACTCATCTAAGCACAGATCATGGAACAATGAATCATAAGCCGAAAAGGTAGTAAAATTAATCGGATGACCCGCATACACACTTCGTGAACGAAAATCGGCAAACCATTCATTGGAAGCCTCCAATGATACAAAAATTTGTTCATTGAATGTGTTGGGGTCTTGTGGTGGTGGTGGATTAAAAAAGGATGGATTGGAGGAGCAAGAGAAGGAGGAGGATGAGAAGATGATGCACCATCATTCCTTCTTCTCTTGCCTCTACCAAAGAGTCTTGGAGCCATGGAGAATTTTAAAGTTGGAAAAGGAAATAGAGAAGATATAAAATTATACCTCACCCAAAGGAGAAAAGATGGAAGAGATCCGCCAAAAGCTTTAGATCTTGGGTTTGGAAAGAAAAAGAGCCATAAAAGTAGAGTTTCTAGGGTTAGGGTTGAGAAAATTATGTTTGGGGAAGGTGGAAGAAGAACAAAGTGAGGAGGGAGGGTTTGCT
>JANAVB010033310.1:175000-339330 GCA_029216955.1 Iris pallida | reverse complement strand
CAAGTACTTCGATCAATTCATCGTCTCAATTGTCGGGTACCATCTAGGCCCTAAGCCAACTATCATTTGTGATCAACGTGGAGTCGTGCTATGGAATCAAGTTAATCAAGGAAACTAGTCAAGTAGGGCAAAACCTAGTCCAATAGGCCATATGTGCATAAGCCAACAATATGTGCGTATATGCGCGCATAGGACAACTCTCTAGTAGACTGCCGCATAGGCAAGCATGCACCAACGCATAGCTGCCTTTGCCAATCCGTCCTACTGTACATATTCATGCCGCATGGAACCCATGCACCTGATCATGTGCACCACATAGAGACCTATGTGCCTAATAGCGACACACATAGCCCATGGCATGCATTTCAGTTGTTGGCATAAGGCAACTATGTGCCTAGCATTCATGCACCTATCCTCCATGCACAGAAGACTATCCGCACGTGCGCATGCTACAAGTCTGTTGCAAAGGTTCCTCGCCGCATGGCATTCATGTTGCATGGCTCCCTTGCCGCATAGACATTGTCGTCCCCAGAATAACATCCAATTATCATTAAAAAAATCCTAAAACTTGCAATAGCCATAAAACCCTCAATATAACTCGAAACCCAGTGATTCAAAGGTCAAAACTGCACAAATTTGAATTATCTTCAATATAGCATAATTAGGTTTCAGAAATACTAAGGTTTAAGAGATCAATCCCACTAAAAACCTTAATGACACCAACTTAAAACTCTGATCTACTCCAACCCATTCGTCAGACCCGAAAATAACAAGTAATAAAGATGTAGAGAATAGAAAAATTACATGATATAAACTAATAATATGCAAGTAACTGTTTCTTGAGGCGGATGAGTGGGTGGATGGTATTGAAGAAAATGTTGCAAAGGGAAAGATGTCACTTCCCGTTTCCAGAATACGTATTTTAATTCATGTATTGTTTTAATATATTTATTTAATATATATATATATATATATATATATATATATATATATATATATATATATATATATATATATATCATGTATTGTTCTGTATTTAAAATTCCTTTAATTTCACGTTAATTAATTTTTATGCAATTTTACTTTCAGCATTTTACTTTCTGCTTTGCTTTTGGGTTCGGCCCGAGTTGGTTTATTTTTTGGCCTTGGATGGTTCAACATGAACCCAACTCTCCACCTACCACCACTCCTTCATTTAAAGCCTCATCCCCTTTCTCTCTCTCTCTTCATTACTTCTTCTCATTACTCTTCCTCATAACTCCCCCACCAACCTAGGAGGGCTAGGCAAGTGCCAACTTGCTTCTTAATGGATCTTCATTTTTGTTGTTCCATTGTCTTTCTCTCAAGATTCTTAGATACTTTAGTACTTAGCACTTTCAATTTCCATAGCTCATTTCATGTAGATCTAAGTTTAATACATTTTTGAATTTCTTGGGTTTTGATCTAGTAACTTTGTTATTTTTTAAGTTTTGATGGTTCCATGTTGTAGAGAATTTCGTTCTACCCTATGTTGACCTATGGAAGTCCAGATTTGGGCTTGGAATGAAGGATTTAGAGAGCTTGGAAGCAATGGCTTCCATGGTTCTGTTCTCAGGAAATTCGGAGAAGAAGATCCAATTTCTGGCCGCATGAGCAAATTCTGACCGCATGAGCAATTTCTGGCCGCATAAGCAAATTCTGGCCGTATGAGCAAATTCTGGCCGCATGAGCTTTTATTTTTCCGGCCGTATAAACTCTAGCCCATAATATCTTTTGGCTGATTATGTCCCGAATTGACATTAATTAACATTAATTGTTATCTTGGCATTAATTAACATTGATTGTGACCTTGACTAATAATTGATCATGCGTTCCTAGTTGGAACTAAGAGACTGGCTAGTCGTCTTATTAAATTGAATGAATGAGACACGTTCATATGAACTATGAACCATTTCAATCGACTGGCTGATCCCGAATATTGGCATATAGATACATGCAGGCTTCAATTTATTTATTTATGTTACAAAAGCAGCATGTGTACTTTATAGTCAAGGCATGATTATTCCGTAGCTAGTTTTGATTGTGGCATTACGCTATGTAAGACCTACAACATAACCGTACGGGTATCGTTGTAGAGTTGGGCATATCGTACTTTGTACGAAAGTACTCATTCTGAATGACCATGATCCACGGTATGGGATTTCACTTAACATAGAGGCTACTAAGTTAAATAAAATAATGATTGCATGGAGAGAATGGATTCTCGAGTTCTTACATGGCAGCCCTCTTTGGGACTATTAAGTGCCCGACAGGCTGGCTGGTTCCCACAGATACTGCAAATCTGCCACACGAACAGAAAGTGGTATCTGCTTATATTATTTATTGTATATTGTATATTGATGATGGGCGTCCCGCTGGGACTCGTCTAATTTATGATTGGCACAAATGATTGACTGGATAGACTAGCCTTGCTTGCACATAGTAAGAAATAAGGAATCTTTATTGCATATTTCCAGGGTAACTTGGAACTCACAGTAGCAAGCCGTAGTAGTTGAATAGCCGTTCAAATTAATTTGTTTGTGTACTGTACCTACTTTGTTAACTAACTGAGATGATCAGAATGTCAGGACATGATGGGCCAACTTCTGTCCTTGTTTGGTTGGGAAGTTGGTTCGAAGTGTCGTGATGTTATGAGAATCCTAGTAGCGAGCAGAGGTCTATATATCATATTCTCCTATTACTGGTTTTAATTCCTCATATCGTGCTTCCTTGCGGTACTTGCTATTAGAGGTCTAACCTTTCTGGTTTTGCATGGCCAGATCTAGAGCCGATTCCCGAGGACTCAGCTTACTTCCACCTCCAAGATGGTCAATACTAGAGGGATGATCGCAGGAGGGCTCGAGTGGGTTCCTTACTTCCCCACTCGTTTTGTTATTTACTTAATACCTTACCGTTTGGTACCGACATGTTAGTGGGATTGTCTTGTACTTACTTTTACATAATTGTAATTAAGTCAGACTGCAGCTAATAACAATTGTGTATACTTTGCTACATCATCTGGCTATCTTTTGTAAAGCCAGATATCGAGAATATTTTGACTGAACGTTTGGGACGCCTTACTGCTTTATCTTACATGTTCTCTATTTCTGTTCTTGTTTGAATGATTGAGATAATAGATGTGAAGTGACCATAGTGAGACTTTCATGTAGTATGCACCCCCTCGTCTTTTAGACAGCATTGATCGTATTATACAGTATTCATCTACCCGTAATACGTAGTTGGCTGAGTCATTCCCTCGCTCTCCAGTATTCTGGTTCTGGGACGTGATAAGGTTTTAGTGGTGGCCCATACAGGTCTGATTTCATACTTGTGGGGTGTTTTAATTTATAGGATGTCTCAATCACACATGTTTTCCCTTGATCTCATGATTCGTTGTTCTCAACCCTAGCCTGACATTCCAGTATCCTTTGACTTCATCGATCCTTCATGTCCGGCCATTTGATTGTTCTCTTGTCCCTTTCCTTAGGGGCACCTCGTCCGCACCTGTCACTACAAGAAATTGCATTTTCAGCAACATAAGCATTATGTTGCGAAACGTTATATTTATGTCGCCAAAGGGTTTCTGCGACATATTTGGCTATGTCGCACGTATGTCGCGGTAGCCTTGTCTGGGAAAGTCTTTGGCGACATGAAATCAACATGTCGCAGAATGTAGTACCTTTTGGCGACATAACATATTCTAGATTCTAAAAAATCATTTGGCGACATGTTCCTTGTGTGTCGCAGAAAGGTCATACATTGGCAACATGACACATGTCGCCAAAAGCCTAATTTATTTATTTTACTTATTATAGAAAATACTTTTTGCTACACAATTTGATGTCGCGAAAGCTAAAGTAGCCAAATATAAATACACTTCTAGCTACACAATTTGATGTCGCAAAAGCTAATGTAGCCAAATATAAATACGCTTTTTGCTGTACATTTTATTTTCACAAAAGCTAATTCATAATTTTTACATTAATTTTTATTTTCGCTTATATTTTTCAAGATAAATTTAAAGAAATTATTTTGAAAATAACTTTAAAACATTAAAAAAATTATTCAAAGAACTTGAGAACAAAGAGTAACAAGTTACGTGAACAAAACATGAATCTAATATAATGTCTTTAAACATCTCTTAACAAAATAATCCATAATGCAATATTTTAACAACTTCAAGTGCCCATATAGTAAAAAAAATGTATTTCACAAACGTACTGCATTCAATTTAGACAATTATAATGTAGACATAACACATGAATATTTGATTGACTTTCCAAAAAAATAGCCTAGCTACAATAGATCTCATGATATGAATGCCTTCCTCCCAAAATTTGCTTTTGTCAATGTGTCTATTTGATCCTGCAAACAAAACAAAAAACAAAAAAAATGTAAGTAAAACAATATATATATATATATATATATATATATATATATATATATATATATATATATATATACCAAAAGAAAGTAATTTTAACATAGATCACACATGTTTCTTTGCCAAAATTGCACTTCTTAGCTTTTGTCAATGTGTCTCTACATGCTTCTTTGCCAAAATTTGGCTGATGTTGACAATTATACATACAATTCCTTGATGAATGGAACAACATAGATCACACAATACAGGTTTCATTAATGTAACTAAGTAGTCCAATTTGCGAAGCCTGGTGAAGGATCAGACAGGGATCACCATGCTTCAACACCCAAAAGAGGCTGGTTATATTGTTCTTTTGATATATACAATATACTTTTGCATGCTTATATTGATGTGTTCTATTTTTTTTCAAAACAAATTCGGAACTTACTAGTATCACAATCAATGAGAGAAGACAAAATCACATTACTGATGAATGGAACAACAAAATTACTGATGTGTTCTATTTTTTTGAAATATTTTTTTGTTCATCAGTAATTTCCATGGTTCTATTTTTTTCCAGAGAAGACAAATTACTTATATTCAGTTTCTCTGGTATCACAATCAATGAGAGAAGACAAAATCACATTACTGATGAATGGAACAACAAAATTACTGATGTGTTCTATTTTTTTGAAATATTTTTTTGTTCATCAGTTTCTCTGGAACAAATTACTTATATTCAGTTTCTCTGGTAATCCAATTACTGATGAACAAAATCACACATGCTTTGCACCATTCCAACTCCAGAGGAAATTGAAAGCACAATAATAAAATCTTGAAAGGTCCTAGGAAGAAAATAATTTATATGCTGACATGTTTCGGGAAAGCAATTTCAAAAACTATGCAATCTAAAAGAAGTTTTTCACCATATCTTATGCCAAATAGAGTATCAAATAAGAAAATAGCACATTTGAAGAGTAAGGAAATTGCGTATAGATTGAAAAGTAAGGTAACTGTAGCATTAAGAGATGAATTAAGTTTGATAGGAATGACTCACCTAGGATCCCTCTGGTGAATCCTCCCCACATTGATCTGACGAAAGTAATCCACATCTCAACAACACCGCTTGGAACTTCTCAAGTTTCTCGTTTTGCGCCTTAATTATATGTCTACTTTTCCATCTACAACAATAAGAAAACAAATTAACACATAGCAATTAACACACAGTAGATGTTATTGTAGACATTTCAATGAAATAATTAAGTAGACTAAAGATTGAGTATTGCAGGAAAACATAAAGAAGAAAAGAAATAAAAATTTCGATAACATAAGGATATTTGAAAATAACCAGAATTATATCTGAAATAAAAATTATGTCTACTTGCTTGCTTGCTTACTTATTTTCATCTAAAACTGTGATGGATCATACCTGAAATATAACCAGAATTATATCTTCATTATCTAAAAGGATCCAGAACATACAGTTGGGAAGTGATTCAGTAATTAAACCTTAATAATTGCACCCTGCAGTTACATGTCCACGTCTCAATAATTTAGGGATATGTAAACGTTGATGAACTTTTAGTTTCATGTGAAAGGGAGCCGAAAACAAGCCAAGCTCGAGTGCAGCTCGACAATTGATAAGTGAGCCCAAACAAGCTATTACTGTCATCAGGTTGAGCTGAGGTGGTTAACAAAAAGCTTGCTCATGTAGTACCAATTCCAAATTTTTAAATCTGTGAAGTAGATAAAGTAGTACCACTTTTCTATTCAGAAATGTTTAGCATGAAATCAGATTCACATTGAACTCATCTTCACCATCCTCTTTGATGTGGCCTTTATTTAGAATGAAACTTCAAAGGTTAAAAGGATTCAGGCATGCCTTCTCCTCTACAGATATGCACGTATAAAAGGAGATGCAGCAGAAAAGAAATTACTTGAGAAAGAACATATCATATTTTCTAGAAGGGAAGATTATGTCTCCAGTCTTCACTCTAAATTCCTATTCTCATCATGCTTTACATTTTTTTCAGAGAAGTCTCATTTGTGTGAACAAACAATACCTCATCATAGACAGGCACACTTCCTCCTACAAGACCAGTGTTTCCACCTTGTGGAACAACAGCGAGATGTCTAGAGTTGCAATATTGGAGAATTTTCGACACCTGAGAGTAAAGGGCACACAAGAAGATAAACCATAAGCCTGTTGATTGCTTCTCAAACACATCAAGTGATTAGAACAAAAACGCCCTTGAAAAGTAGTCAACTTTCTGTTGGGGTATTATAGTATTGCCAAGGGGCCAAGTAGCCCCTGCAGTGGCCAAGCCACATATACCTGTGCAATCAAATGAACAAGCCAACATGGCCTAAGGCCAAGTGCCTGGACTCCCTCTCTCTAACTTCATGTGTGTACAGGCTACACTGTTTTCCCTCACTCTCCTTACTGCTCACTGACACAGGTTCACTCTCACATGTCTCCCTCCCCTCACTCTCTAACCTGCCACATTGGCACAACAACACTAAATCCTAACACAAGATACACTCACAACTTCACTGTCACCTGCACACTTCAATGTTACTCACATATGCCACCACTCTACCACACATACACACCCTTGACAGGCCCCAAATTCTTGCACATGTCCTGCTACATTGAACTCTCATGTGTGTGTGTGGTACTACACCCTGCTGCCAATGGGCCAAGTAGCCCCTGCTGTGGCCAAGCCACATATACCTGTGCAATCAAATATGAGGATAGGCATTATTCTTCAATTATCACTGTGGACCTGCAACTTTTTGTCACTGGGACTCCCAAGTTCCCTGCTACCAAGTGCAGTCCCACTCTAACACTGCCTGAGTACATTAGGCATTAGCACTGTGGACCTGCAACTTTGTGAAACTAATACATTAATCTAGGACTGAATCTATATTGAGGATAGATCATATGTATCAAGTATGGACTGTTTAAGTTTTAATTTGTCCTGGTTGTTCTAAGTCTAGTGAGTGTATAGGGTACAGGTAGTCTACCAATGCAAATTTGTCCTGGTTGATCTAGATTACCTATAGAAACATAAACGTAACTTTTCCGTAACTTATACATATATTTGGTGTAGATTGCATGTAGGATACAGGTAGTCTACCAATGCAAATTGTCAAAAATCAGCTATGCGTTAATAAGAAATACCCATCTTGGAAGACTTTATACAGGAACCTTATCCTTGCCAAGGTTGAACAAGAAACCTGACAATTAACAGTTCTATAGGAAGCTTGTTTTCTAGTTCCACTTTCATGTATATAAAACTTATGATGAAGCAAAATTCGCCACTAAATTTCGACATTGGGTATGAACTAACAAAAATGGATGGTATTCTATGAAAGAACACATCTACAAAACCTTCCTAAATGCAAATACCATTTCAGGAAATCTGATAATGCAGGAAAAAGATGAGAAAAACAACATTCGAGCTCTAGAAATAGCATATTTAACATAACTGCTGAAACTAGCTATGTATAATTTTTGCAAATCAAGCCATGACTGAGAGAGTTCCATGTCTGGAGCTGAGTTGCTCATTGTCAACCAACAATGCTAGTGCTAATAGACTTCAAGATATTTTCATGGAAGAGAACAGCCAGAAAACTGATGATAGTTAAGAATAGATTATGCAAATCAATCATGATAAAGACACTCCCATGTCTATAAACTGAGTTGATCATTGTAAATGCAAATGCCAATCTACTTCAAGGTATTCTCCTCTGGGGGGAGAAATAGCAAAAACACGGATGATAAATCATGCATAAGTGTGCAAAACCATCCAAACTCACTGCTTGGAGTCTGAAATGTTCTGGCTGCAATAACATTACCAATCTCAGATTACTGGCCCATGACTGGTAATTGAAATCTTCCTAAAAGATATTCATGACAATGTCACTTTGCTTTTACAATTTTAGCACCAAATTGAAGCAGTCAAGAATCTGTGAAACTGAACATTTAGCATGTCAAACTTGAAAGCCTTTAAAACGTTTTGAGATAATAATCATAGAGGGAAAATATAGAAGTCAAATAACCAACTCAAAACAGGGATGGCTTGGCCCACCAAATTCTATGATATAACAAAAATACGTTTTTGGTTTATGTAACAGAACAATAAGCCATCTAACAGGAACAAGCAAACAAGAACACTTCGACAAACATTTAATAGAACCAGAAGCTATATTTCAATCCACATTGTCAAAAAACAAAAACAAGTATTGCGCAACCTAGCTTAATATGCATTATCTGTATCTTAATGCACAACATTGTCTAACTTTTGAATTTATAACAAGGTTCAATAATGTTACAGCCAAGCTGGAGGAGGGGGGCTGTCCAAGTCGATTAGTATGCATGTCAAGACTTTGGTCCTGTTCAATCACAAGTCAATATAGCTGAGCACTGGAACTAGAGCCTAAATAATGGATATATGTGTTATTGTATGTCTAGAGCGGATAAAAATTCATTTGGATATGTCTGTGAGACCACCGTATCTTTTCTTCTCTCAGTTTTGTCCATGAAAGTTCTAGGCCAAAACAATTCTCACAAGTATCTTTCTCATTAACTGCATTCCCTCCATTTTTATGGTGTTTCCACGTGTCAAATATCCTACAGCTATACTTCCAAATATCATATAATTTGACCATTTGGTTGTACTAGTTTCGTTCTTACACATTTGTCATAACAAAACAAATTATTTTCATGATCTGTTGTCTTTCTGGGTACAATTCTCAATATAAGAGCTACAGATGCTATAATCTGATTGCACGAGTCTTTGGATTTCCTGCCATATGCTATAATCTGAGGAAGGTAGCAGTAGGATATTAGCTATAGTAAGAGGGTGCAACAGTGCACATACATTCACATAGACACTCCTAGGTCATACAATTAACTTCAATATCTATGTCTATGTATGATGACTTTGAAAAGGAAACAACTTACATGGCTGGGTGGAATGTGCTTCCCACTAAGAAGGTCAAGTAAGAGGGTGCCAAAACTGTACACCAAACCCTCTGCTGCCACTCTCCCTGCCAAACAGGTTCGATGAGAAGTCAGTTTGTTTCAGAAACTTAGGTGCTATACTTTTCAATACAAAGCACATTGCATAATAGAGGGAAAATTTCTTGACAAATTGACATGCATTGCATCACCTATAGATAGACAATTGTCGAGAAATTACAAATGATACTGATAAAATACAAATGAATACTTTCAGAATAGGTTACGAGCCAGTTGAAATGCAAATTGGGGAAATCTCATTCATGTCCGAGCCACAACATAATCCCAGGAACGCAACCGTCACACGGTGCCAGCTTAAAAACTCAATGCAGGGATAACAAAATTTTCCTATTACTACAAAAATTGATGTCAGCATATCAATGCCAAGAAAGGAAGTAAGCAGGTAGAGGTCTAATTTTCAAGGAAGGATAAACCTTCTAACCATTGACAGGGTTAGCTGATGAAAAGACGAACAAGGTAAAGTATTATCACAGATGTAAGAAATGGAACAACTTTTCGGATAGTTTTAGAACTTTTCGGGATTTTAGAGCGTTACATAAGCAGTCATCCTTAGCCAAGGTCCTTCATCAAAGGCTTTACGAGCAGCGTGCACAGCACGGTTGATACCTTCTGCATCCCCTTCTGCAACACGCGTAATTACCTCCCCAGTCCGAGGATCCAAGGTTGGGAAAGTCTTTCCTGAAGCAGGACAATTCAACCATTAGACTGTGCTTCCAGGAATACCAGAGGCTGCTATGTTAAAACGTGCATCGACTGATTAACCAATGTACCTGATGCTGAATCCACAAACTTCCCATCGATCAGGAGCTGCGTGTGGTTTATCTTGACTGCTGGAGTAATCGGTTCTTCGACTGCAGCAGCGGCGCCGAACCTTTGAATGCCCGACGCAACGCCTAAAGGAAGAAATTCATAGAGTGGTATATACATTTACATACTGTCAATATCCCTTCCCGTATCAAAGTTAACAAGAACAAAGCATGTAGCAACTTCTGTCCTCAATCACAAACTCTTTACCTAGTAATATAGGCCATCATTGAAATACTTCTAATTGAAAAGAAATAATAATCAAACACCAACTAACATCAAAATCTCCAAAATAAACCTCCATGAGCAACAACGTCAACTGTGTCTAAAAAAAATACATCTTAGAAGTAAAACTAAAGAATCCAAATTATAATAAATAGCATAGACTAAAAGTGGCATAATTTGTAAAAGTATGGAATAAAAAAGTGATCAGTGTTCAGTATTCCATCAGCATACTAAAATTACATCAATAACAAAAGACTACCAGTAAACACTAATTACCATCAAATTTTCAAACCCAAAAGGAACCCCCTCCATGAGCAATAAATTAGAAACAAGAACAAATTCCGTTCGATCACAATATCCCAGCCTCATAATCAACAAAAGACACAATCTTGGCTACAACAAAACCCTAATCGACATTCCCAAATCCCCAAAATCATAACCTCCAGCCAATCCAATAAACCCTAATTACAACAAAATTTCCATGAGCAACAAAATACAAACAAGTCATAGTTGGAGGGGGGGACGGATATTTTATTTTTACCTATAGAATCCGAGATCAGGAGCTTCATCCGACCCGGAGGAGTTGTCGCTCGAGGCCGAATTGGCCGCAGACCCGCCACCCGACAGCTCGTTGTCGTGGGCCACGGAGGGGAGCGGCGAGGAGAGACAGGGGCGGGGCAGATGGTGGCCGTGGGGCGCCGGAGCCGGACCCGACCCGCCGCGGCACCCGTCACCGCAGGCTGCGGAAACCTCTTTCTCCGATAGAGTGAACACAATGTTTGGGGGGTTTTTTATTTGAGGGTTTCATTTGTAGGTTTTTTAAGGTTATTATTAGTTATAAAAAATTATTCCCTACATAGCTACATGTCGCCGAAAATTAATTAACTTTCTGCAGCACGTGAATGTATGTCGCTGAACATTTATTATCCTTTTGCGGCATGTAGATGTCGCAATATGTATAGAATTTTTTGGCGGGACTTATTTTTGGTTTCCCTCTCGTAAATTTTATCTAGATTCCGCGACATACCAAAACTCATGTCGCCAATACATATAAAATATAGCTTTTGGAGACATAATAGACCCTATGTCGCTAAAACATGTTGCTAAAAATGCAATTTCTTGTAGTGTGTCAGAACTGGACAGCAACAACAAAGGCAACATGGGCAACCTGACCGTGTTGGTCAGCAACAAGGACCAGTACTACCTCAAGAAACTATCCAAGAAGAAGTGATAGTGGAACCAGCAGCTGGACCGCAGTATCCGGAGGTTCCAACGCCACCAATAGTTCCACCGACCCCTGTGGAAGTGGACACACCAGCCCTTCTGGAGATCATGAGAGGGATGATGGCTACTCAGCAACACCATATGTTAGTCCAGCAGCACATGCACACTCAGTTGCAAGAGCAGAACGTACTACTCAATCAAGGGTTGCAGACAGCATTGGAAAGAGGGACAAGGGCAGATTCAGGAGCGTCAACCAGGTTTTGTAAGTACAACCCCTACTATTTCGAGGGCACGGAAGATGCCATCTCAGCAGATGCATGGCTTAAGGATATTGAGGCTATTTTGACAGCAGTTAAGGTGCCGGCGGAAGAACGTGTGGATCAAGTGAAGTTGTTACTTCAAGATCTCGCACGTGATTGGTGGGAATCAGAAGAAGTAGGCATCAGACGTCCTGTTGCTTGGGACGATTTTACCGCAAGATTCAAGACGAAGTACTATGGAGTTGTGGCACAGTTTGAGCTACAACAGAAGTTTATCAACCTCAAGCAGGCCGGTAAGACGGTAGATGCTTATGCAGCAGAGTTCTGCAGATTGAGTAGGTTCGCCCCAGAGATGGTAGCAACAGAGAGCCAGAGGGCTATGAGGTTCCATCAAGGGTTTTATCTTGAGCTCTTGCAATTGATAGAGGGGCACAATTATCAGACTTTTGATGAAGTGTTAACGGCAACTCGAAGGCATGAGATCACCATTCAGAGGATTACAGCAAGGACTGGAGGTCAGAAGAGATCCCACAGTCAGATTGAAAGAGGAGGGGGAGTTGCGCCCCGAACAACAGCACCGTCCCTTGGCGTTCGTATTCACGATGTGGCGATGCGAGGGCCAGCACCACCAAGACAGCAACAACAGCAACAAAGGAAGAACCAGCAACCCCCAGCGGGCTGTACTTATTGTGGGAAGGTAGGACACACTAGAGATGTGTGTCGGATATTGAACGAACATTATTTGATATGTAGAAATCTAGATCATCGGGTTACCACATGTCCCATAAATTCGAGGTCAGGAGGACCAGTGCAACAATTTCCTGCTCTGCCAGTACCAGGGGCAAGACAGTATCGAGGACCAGCGGTAGCAGTGAGACCGTTGGCACAACGTCCGTTCATGACACAGGCTCAGATGTTTCGGCAGCAGGGACACCGATGCAATAGCACCAGCATAGACCACCCCAGCATCATCAAGGAAGGGGCCAACAGCAGCACCAGGCTAGGCCGCAACATGGGAACCAACAAGGAGGTCGAGGGCAGGCATTCACTCTGTCCTTGGAAGAGGCATTGGCATTGGGAGATGTTGTGGCAGATAACATTCTCGTTGCCTCATATCCCGCAGTAGCATTGTTTGATTCGGGAGCATCACACTCATTTATATCTGCACAATTTGCGACACGCCGAGGAATAGAGTTCGAGGCATTGCCAGGGAGGTTGAATATACTCACTGGTAATGGGCTCGTAGGAGTTAGTAGGATTATTCTAGCATGTAGCATTGTAGTTTGCGGACATTCCTTACCCGCCAGGTTGATAGAATTTTCTGTTAGAAATTTTGACGTTATCTTAGGCATGGACTGGCTGAAAGACAGTCATGCGATAATAGATTGTCGTAGAGGGAGTGTATCTTTTGATATTCCAGGCATGAAGAGGTTCACCTTAGTCAGATCAGTGGCAGCTCAACCAGAGCAGGGAGTAGTGACGACAATGGAAGAATTTCAAGTTCCGAAGGTAGTTGAAGAGTTTCTAGACATATTTCCTGAAGAACTTCCTGGTCTACTACCGGTTAGAGATATTAAGTTCAGTATAGAATTGGCACCAGGGACTAAACCGATATCAGATCGAGTTTACAGAATGGCAGATTCAGAGCAGGCCGAGGTATATCAACACATAGAGGAACTGAAGGAAAAGAAGTTCATCCAAGCTAGCATATCACCATGGGCAGCACCAGTGGTACTTGTAGGAAAGAATGATAGATCATCCAGATTGTACATTGACTACAGGAAGCTTAACGCGGCAACAGTAAAGAACAAGTACCCATTACCCAGGATCGACGACTTATTTGATCAGTTGAGCAAGGCTAGAATTTTCTCCAAGATAGATCTTCGTTCAGGGTATCATCAAGTGAGGGTTCGGAAGGAGGATATTCCCAAGATAGCGTTCAGGTCGAAGTATGGGCATTATGAATTCTTGGTAATGTCATTTGGTTTGACCAATGCTCCAGCAATATTCATGGATTTGATGAACCACATCTTTATGCCGTACTTAGATCAGCTTGTCGTGGTATTTCTCGACGACATTCTTGTATACTCTGCTAGTGAAGAGGAGCATGAAGACCACCTCCGGAAAGTGTTACAGGTTTTGAGAGAGAACCAGTTTTATGCCAAGCTCAGCAAGTGTGAGTTCTGGACGGGCTACATTTCATTTTTGGGTCACATCATATCAGGAGCTGGAGTAGCAGTAGATCCCAAGAAGGTAGAAGCAGTAGAGAGTTGGCCAGTACCCAAGACCGTAGCTGATGTACAGAGTTTCTTGGGATTGGCAGGATATTACAGAAGGTTCGTATCAAATTTTGTAAGACTTTCAGCACCCATGACCCGCTTGACACGGAAGGATGTGCCATTCGTTTGGTCGACAGAATGTCAGGCATCATTTGAGACTTTGAAGCAGAAGTTGATATCAGCACCTATTCTTACATTGTCAGTTGGACCCGGAGGTTTTACTGTATATTGTGATGCGTCAGGTAAAGGACTTAGATGTGTCCTCATGCAACATGGGAAGGTGATAGCGTATGCATCTAGGCAACTTCGAGACCACGAAAAGAATTATCCAACTCATGACTTGGAGTTGGCAGTAGTAGAGTTTGCTTTGAAGCTATGGAGGCATTACTTATATGGTGATCAAGTGGACATGTACACAGACCACAAAAGTCTGAAGTACATCTTTACTCAGAAGGAGCTGAACATGAGGCAGAGAAGATGGTTAGAGCTGATCAAGGATTATGATGTGGAGCTTCAGTATCATCCAGGCAAGGCTAATGTAGTAGCAGACGCTCTTAGCAGGAGAGGCAGCGTATTTATGTTGACAACCCAGAAGCACATCTTAGAAGACCTTCAGGAGATGGGCATCGAAGTTATACTTCCTAGTGATGTAGAAATTCTGGCAAGTCTACAAGTTTAATCTGACTTGGTAGACATGATCAAGGCAGCTCAGGCACAGGACCCAAGGATTCAGAAGCTTAGAGCAGAATATGAGTCAGGACTCAGAAAGGAGATGCAAATTCATGAAGATGGTACCCTTAGGTTTGGATCGCGCCTATGTGTGCCTAGTGGAGATATCAGACAGGAGGTTATGACAGAAGTTCACAGTTCTCAGTATTCTATACATCCTGAAGGGACCAAGATGTACCAAGATATCAAACAACACTTCTGGTGGAACGAAATAAAGAGGGAGATAGCTAGATTCGTTTCTCGTTGCTTGATATGTCAGCAAGTGAAGGCAGAGCAGCAGAGGTCAGCTGGATTATTGCAACCACTTCCTATTCCAGAATGGAAGTGGGAGCATATTACAATGAACTTTGTGACCGGTTTACCGAGATCGCCAAGTGGTAAGGATGCCATTTGGGTGATAGTAGATCGGCCTACGAAGGTGGCACACTTTTTTCCTTTCAGAGTAGGGCAATCTACAGAAAAGTTGCCAGAGTTGTATATGCAACAAATAGTCAGGCAGCATGGAGTCCTTGTCAGTATTGTGTCAGACAGAGATACCCGTTTTACATCACATTTCTGGAAGAGCTTATATCATAGTCTGGGTACCAAGTTAAGATTTAGCACGGCTTACCATTCATAGACGGACGGGCAATCAGAAAGAACAATTCAGACTTTAGAGGATATGTTGCGAGCTTGTACCTTAGATTTTGGAGGATCTTGGGAGAGCCAACTGTACTTAGTCGAGTTCTCATACAATAACAGTTACCAAGCCAGTATCCAGATGGCGCCATTAGAAGCACTATATGGTAAGAAGTGTAGGTCGCCACTAGCATGGGATGATATCGGGAAGAGGAAGATGCTAGGCCCAGAAATGATTGTTCAGACAGTTGAAGTGGTTAAGGAAATTAGAGAGTGACTTCGAGTTGCGCAAGATCGGCATCGTCATTGGGCGGACCAGTATCGTAGGCCGCTAGAGTTTTCTGTTGGGGACCACGTGTTCTTGCGGATCTCACCTACCCGTGGGGTCATTAGGTTTGGCGTTCGCGGAAAGTTGAGTCCACGGTACATGGGCCCATTTATTATCCTTGATAGGATAGGCGATGTTGCTTATCGTTTATCCCTTCCACCTTCGTTATAAGAGGTGCATGACGTGTTTTATGTATCTCAGTTACGAAGGTATGTATCGGATCCAAGTCATATCCTTGATCATTCTGAGCTGGTTGTTGGTACCAACATGTCTTAGGAGGAGCAGCCTGTGTCCATCTTGGACCGAAGAGAGAAGATACTCAAGAACCGAACAATTAGCCTTGTCTGGGTTGCTTGGGGTCATCACTCTTTAGGAGAGTCAACGTAGGAACGTGAGGATGATATCCGATCACGGTATCCGCACCTGTTTGACTCACAAGGTATATCTCTCTCTGTATACCTTGATTGTTTTAACTCCTCATGCTTATCACCTCATGAGTAGAATTACTCGATGTTGTAGATTGTTAAACATAGATATGTTACTTGCTATTGACATTGTAAAATGATTGCTTGCTCCAATTGCTTGTACTTAGATTAGTTTAGCTTTGATGTTCCTATCCTGCTTGGATTTAAAATTTCGAGGACGGAATTTTTCTAAGGAGGATAGAGATGTCACTTCCCGTTCCCAGAATACGTATTTTAATTCATGTACTATTTTAATATATTTATATATATATATATATATATATATATATATATATATATATATATATATATATATATATATATATCATGTATTGTTCTGTATTTAAAATTTCTTTAATTTCACGTTAATTAATTTTCCTGCAATTTTACTTTCAGCATTTTACTTTCTGCTTTGCTTTTGGGTTCGGCCCGAGTTGGTTTATTTTTCGGCCTTAGATGGTTCAACATGAACCCAACTCCCCACCTACCACCACTCCTTCATTTAAAGCCTCATCCATTTTCTCTCTCTCTTCATTACTTCTTCTCATTACTCTTATTCTTCCTCATAACTTTCCCACCAACCTAGGAGGGCTAGGCAAGTGCCAACTTGCTTCTTGATGGATCTCTATTTTTGTTGTTCCATTGTCTTTCTCTCAAGATTCTTAGATACTTTAGTACTTAGCACTTTCAATTTCCATGGCTCATTTCATGTAGATCTAAGTTTAATGTATTTTTAGATTTTTTGGGTTATGATCTAGTAACTTTGTTATTTTTCAAGTTTTAATGGTTCCATGTTGTAGAGAATTTCGTTCTACCCCATTTTGACCTATGGAAGTCCAGATTTGGGCTTGGAATGAAGGATTTAGAGAGCTTGGAAGCAATGGCTTCCATGGTTCTGTTCTCAGGAAATTCGGAGAAGAAGGTCCAATTTCTGGCCGCATGAGCAAATTCTGGACGCATGAGCAAATTCTGGCCGCATGAGCAATTTCTGGCCGCATGAGCAAATTCTGACCGCATAAGCAATTTCTGGCAACATGAGCAATTTCTGGCCGCATGAGCTTTTATTTTCCCGGCCGCATAAACTCTAGCCCATAATGTCTTTTGGCTGATTCTGTCCCGAATTGACATTAATTAACATTGATTGTTATCTTGGCATTAATTAACATTGATTGTGACCTTGACTAATAATTGATCATGCGTTCCTAGTTGGAACTAAGAGACTGGCTAGTCGTCTTATTAAATTGAATGAATGAGACACGTTCATATGAACTATGAACCATTTCAATCGACTGGCTGATTCCGAATATTGGCATATAGATACATGCAGGCTTCAATTTATTTATTTATGTTACAAAAGCAGCATGTGTACTTTATAGTCAAGGCATGATTATTCCGTGGCTAGTTTTGATTGTGGCATTACGCTATGTAAGACCTACAACATAACCGCGCGGGTATCGTTGTGGAGTTGGGCATATCGTACTTTGTACGAAAGTACTCATTCTGAATGACCATGATCTACGGCATGGGATTTCACTTAACATAGAGACTACTAAGTTAAATAAAATAATGATTGCATGGAGAGAATGGATTTTCGAGTTCTTACATGGCAGCCCTCTTTGGGACTATTAAGTGCCCGACAGGCCGGCTGGTTCCCACAGATACTGCAAATCTGTCACACGGGCAGGGAGCGGTATCTACTTATATTATTTATTCTATATTGTATATTGATGACGGGCGTCCCGCTGGGACTCGTCTAATTCATGATTGGCGCAAATGATTGACTGGATAGACTAGCCTTGCTTGCACATAGTAAGAAATTAGGAATCCTTATTGCATATTTCCAGGGTAACTTGGAACTCACAGTAGCAAGCCGTAGTAGTTGAATGGCCGTTTAAATTGATTTGTTTGTGTACTGTACCTACTCTGTTAACTAACTGAGATGATCAGAATGTCAGGACATGATAGGCCAACTTATGTCCTTGTTTGGTTGGGAAGTTGGTTCGAAGTGTCGTGATGTTATGAGAATCCTAGTAGCGAGCAGAGGTCTATATATCATATTCTCCTATTACTGGTTTTAATTCCTCATATCATGCTTCCTTGCGGTACTTGCTATTAGAGGTCTAACCTCTCTGATTTTGCATGGCCAGATCTAGAGCCGGTTCCCGAGGACTCAGCTTACTTCCACCTCCAAGATGGTCAATACTAGAGGGATGATCGCAGGAGGACTCGAGTGGGTTCCTTACTTCCCCACTCGTTTTGTTATTTACTTAATACCTTGCCGTTTGGCACCGACATGTTAGTCGGATTGTCTCGTACTTACTTTTACATAATTGTAATTAAGTCAAACTGTAGCTGATAACAATTGTGTATACTTTGCTACATCATCTGGCTATGTTTTGTAAAGCCAGATATCGAGAACATTTTGATTGAGCGTTTGGGACGCCTTACTGCTTTATCTTACATGTTCTCTATTTCTGTTCTTATTTGAATGATTGAGACAATAGATGTGAAGTGACCATAGTGAGACTTTCATGTAGTATGCACCCCCTCGTCTTTTAGACAGCATTGATCGTATTATATGGTATTCATCTACCCGTAATACGTAGCTGGCTGAGTCATTCTCCCGCTCTCCAGTATTCTGGTTCTGGGACGTGACAGAAGAAGTCTTCATCAAACTTAACATTACCGAGACAATGAAATCCCATTTGAGCAGTGTTATAGCCAAGAAATACACATGGATGACTTCGAAAATCTAGAAATAAATACACTGACCCCCTATGTTTCATGAGTATTATTGGAACTACCTCTATTTCAAAAATAATTACATTGACCACCCTTCTGCTTTATAATTTTAATAGAACATAAGAGTGGTTTGTTTATAAGTTTCTGTAGAAAATATAAACTATAGGGATGATCTGTGTAATTAGTTTCAAAATAGGTGTAGTTTCTGTAATAAGTGTAAAACATAGGAATATTTAACATAAATTGTCCAAAAATCTAATTTGTGTCTCGCAAAGGGTCTCAACCAAGGAAAACATATACAACCAAAAACATGGAAGAGAGAGTAGTCTGGTAGCATGTTGAACAAGATAGTGTATGGGAATTTGTTGCAAGTGTTTGGAGAGGGAAGACGATTTATTGTATGGTTGCAGAGAGAAAGACGTCAATCCAATAGGCAAAAGGAACACTAGATTGAGAAAGAAGTGTTCTCACCATATCCACAATATATCGGTGTTTTGTTTCAGAAATGCCATTTTGTCCAAGCATACGTAAACATGTGAGTTAATGCTCAATTCCGTGATTGAGTAAAAATGTTTCAAATGCTTTACTACATCAACAAATGCTTTGAAATAAAGAAAAGTTTGCATGACATTTGATTTCGAATACAAAGGAAATAACAAGCAAAATCTAGAAAAATTTATCAACAAAAATAACATAAGAATGGAAGCCAGACACAGATGCAATAGGAGACGGTCCCCAAACATGAGAGTGGATAAGCTGGAGTGGTGAGGTGAACGAGCTTGCGGATATAGTGAATGGGAGTTTGTGACTTTTTCCCATATAACAGGCAGAGAAAATAGAGTGTTGAACTTGAGAAGATGGCAAGACTAGATTTGACAGATGGATGGGACAGTATTGAGAAGTTGCAGGATAGAGGACGACGGATGACCTAAATGACGATGCCAAACGATGGATCAACGACATATGATGCGGCTATGGAAGGTAGGACATAAAGACCATATTCTATTAATGTCCCTGTACAAAGATATCCCCCTGCTTGTCCTTGATGACACTCGAGGAAGCATCAGAAGTTAGTCTACAATCCTTTTCCTTAGCAAATTAACTTACAAAAAGCATATTGTGCCTAACTGAAGGTACAGGACGAACATTTTATAGATTAAAAGTATGGTGAGGTGTGAGAATTTTATAAGAGCCAAGATGTGTAATAGAAAGATTGTTACCATAGGCAACTTGTACCTTCTTAGCAAAGTGCTCATTGATTAGCAATCTCACTTATAATGAGATTTTGGAGTTCCATCATAATTGATATCAGTACGAACACGTACCATGGTTGCAAAGTCATCATAATTAGATGGTAATCCTTCGAGAATGAAGGCAACCATATCTTCATCATCGATAGGTTATCCTGCAATGGCGAGGCGATCAACAAGATGCTTCAGATCCTGAAGGTATTCAGAGACGGACTTATCTCCTTTCTTCAAATTTTGATTCTACACCATGGGGTTAGGAAAGGAAAGTCATTACTTTCCTATGTTTGTGTGTCAAAAGAATTGAGGAAAGGAAAGTAATACCCAATGAAAAGTAAAATTGGGGGGAGGGGGATTTTTTTCCATCCATCAAAGCAAGGTTTCACTTTCCCACTTTAAGTATCACCGAGAATTGATGGAAATTATAATTTTTCAAAGGAAAGAAAACACCAAGAAATTGATTTTCTTTCCATTCCTTTCCACGAATCAGTTGCTAAAAGTACAAAAAATTAGGTTTTTAGCAGCAAAAAATTTCGTTGCTAAAAGTACCAAAATCGTTGCTAAACCTTTTATCAACGAAAAATTGTCGTTGCTGGACCCGTTATTTAAAGTGCGTCACATAAAGTATCAACAACAAAAATCTAAATTCGTTGCTGAATCCTTACTTTTTAGCAACACAGCTTCTTTTTGGTTGCTGCTTTCATGAACAAAATTTTCGTTGCTAAAAGTAGAAGTCTTTAGCAACGCATGTTTGTCGTTGTTATATACTATATTTATCAACGGCAATACATCATTACAAAATGTACCATTATTTAGCAACACACATACTCGTTGCTATATGTTGTAATTAGCAACAACATTAATTTGTTGCAAAAAAAAATTCATAATTCATCAAAATATTTGGTAACAACTCATTACCTTTGCTAAACAATTTATTTATTTAATTATTCATTTGTGCATACTAAAGTTTTGAATAAATTAACAAAATAAAAGGTCATAAATTTTCCATAATAAAATTTAATTATTTTAAAATATCACATTAGTCTCCAAATTAAACTTAAAAGTTATAAGATAACATTATAATATAACTAAACAATTCATAGAATACATAAATATCCGAAACATCTCTCTAAACACCTTGCTCAAAAAAAGAAATTACTCCATAAATATCTGAAACATCTTCTTTATGAAGATCGTAGAAGCTAGGGACTCTCCTAATTTATTATTCATCTTTACTTGTTCTACATCAAAACTTTCATCATCTCTCTTATATGAGCCCTTAGGCTAGCCTTTTGTCTCAGAGGTCCTGGATGTTGTCATGGAGCGAGAGGAAGTTGTTGTCCTAGCATACGTACCAAGACCCTTAACATAGCTTGATCGATGCTTTAAGACTTTCTCAACAACTTTGTCATGTGTTAAGCCTTGTGTTTTTTGTTCCCCTTGAATTGCCACAATCTTTTTCTGAAATTACAAACATGTTTATGAAAATCTTTAGTACCTAATACTGAAAGGACGAACCTAAACAGATTAACAAATGCAATTCCAATACTAATTTAAGTGGGAGACATGAACAATTATGAAAATATGATATCCAGTGTCAATTGTTCTTTTCTTACAAAATGGTGGTACAACAAATGAGATTGCGATGCAACTAGCTAGTATCATTAGTTCGGAGAAAACATATTATATTTTTTCCATGTCGATTCTCACATAGATGGATCTATATTGTACACATAACAACACAATACAACAATAGGCCACAAGCAACCCCATAAAATTAGGACAAAACTAGAAATCTATATTTTAAAAAATATTAAATTAAAAAGAACTAGAGCAAAGTATAAAGTAGTCTGCACTTGATAAGCAAATCAAAACAATCCTTTATGTTCCAAAATCTCACCGGGTTATGAAAATTTGTTTCTAATATCAAATTTATGTAAGCTAAATCTCTAACTATTACATTTGTTTTTAAGCCTGGACACTCCAAAATTTTTATCGTATCCTTACTGAATTATGTTGAAAACTAAAGCCATTTGCAGAGAAGCAAACAAAGAATGGTAGTAGAATAGAAAAATGTCTTCTAACATTACAAGAATATAATATTATTTAATGCATGATAGTAGAATAGAAAAAAAAAAGAAAAAAAAAAGAAAAATTTATCAGATGAGGAAATTTTACTAGCTGATGCATGCTCCATTTGGAAAGAAAATTTTGTTCCCATCCTTCAAAAAAAGAGCATCACCTGCAATTCACGCCATATAAAGAACTGCATTACTTAAGTTTAGGGATATATATGTACATATATTAATACTCTTCCATATTGAAAGTTACTACTGGTTACTATGGGTTTTGCATGGCAGAGATATACTGACCATATTGATGCCAGGATTGACTCCAGCTTTGACAGTAAGTATGATTTGCACCTGCTGGATCGGTGATCCTGACGACTCCCTCCCAATTTGACAACACAATCCCCTGAAATTATCATTTCGGCAGTTACTTCATGAAAAGCACAAAAAAATTCCTGACTGCTGCCTCAATAACCTGAAATAGAGTGTTCTTGAGGTAGCCAGTGAGCATGTCTCAGTTGGCATGCATCTTTACTCTGTTCAAGCTCGAGTATGATACAATGATGCTAGATGCACCCTTCACGATATTACCGTAGTAAGCAGGCATGTAGATTTTCAACAGGCTTTTCCATTCAATGATGGTGTTGTTCTAGTTGACCCCTTTCTGCATCCCGCCCATCGCCAACGAAATTCTTCACAACAGGTCATGCCCTTGTCCCTGTCTAGTAGGTACTAGTAATCATCGAATGATTTTATAAGGTACTAATTACAAGTAACAAAAGTAATAGCATATATTTTTTTATTCATACAACTTACTTTCCAACAAAATAGAACACCCATGGATACATTTGGTGGCAAATATCCCTGCAATCCAGGGATAATTTCTTCTATCATTTCCTGAACAATATCGGGGCCCTCAACTTAAAAAGCATGCATTCAGTTGAGTCTTCCTACAATTTTAACATGCTATTAGAGTACAAATTTGTATCTACTGTATCAATTACATTGCTATGATTTAGAAAGAAGGATAGTGTAATTATTGTTGTGTATGCACTACATGAATCCGGCTTTTACATCCCTTTACGAAGTGTAGTAATATCAATTTACTTCTTAAACTTCATTACTGATTAAATATTAATCAGTGAATTCCTAATAAAATAGTATCAGACAAAATAGAACCAATAATATCAAATAAAAACATAGTATCAGATTTTTTTTTACCAATACGAGTAAAATCCTAATAATATATTTGTTGAGAGTACTAATGGACTTTTAGTTCCACATCGGGTAGAATAATAGGGAGAGGGATTAGCCTCTCCTATATAAGTGTACCTTCACCACAATAATAAACAAGTCAAATATTCTACTAAATTCTATTTGATATCAGAGTCACCACCTCTCTCTCCACCAAACCCTAGCCGCCATCCCTCTCCACAAAACCCTAACCCTACTCCACAAAACCCTAGCCGCCACCCCCCAACACCTTCTCCGCCCCCACCGCCCCTCCTCCGCCCGCCTCCCCTCCCCCGTCAGCACTGCCCGGCCTCCGCCCGCCTCCCCTCCTTCGCCGCCAGCACCGCCGGCCCCACCCAGCACCGTCGGCCGGCCCCCACCGTCGTCCCACCCCATCTCCTTTCACGTCGGCCTCCACCCCCCTCCCCCCACCGGCCCTTCTCCTCCTTCTCGTCCGGCCATGCGACCTCCAGTCGCAACCCGGCATGGGACATGAGGAGCGGCTCTCAGAGGCGCCGCTACCGCTGAAGGAGGAACAGTATACGTGGAGAGGACGGTGACCAAAGGTGCAGACGGTCTCGATCTATCTTGTTGATGGAAGAGGAGAAGGCGAAGATGATGGAGACGATCTACGACAAGCTGACGGCCAAAGAGATGAAGGCTTTGGTGGACGATCTCTTCTCCAGGAGGCTGACCGAGACTAGTTCCCGTCCTGCACACACAGATGTGGATCCTTCATCATACAAAATGGCGAAATTGGAAAAACTGGAAGTAAAGTTGGAGGGTACTTCCAATTATTTGAAGTGGTCGCGTCAGACGATGCGGACTCTGAAGGCAAGAGACTTTGTGGGCTATGTGAATGGCCAAACCAAGGCAACTGAAGATCACTTCTCACGAAAGTTTGCTGTGTGGGAGATTGTCAACAATATTGTAGCAGGATGGTTGACCGCCTCCTTGACCGACCAAGTGTCGAGCAACGTGGAGGCAACGGAGGGAGCCAGTGATATTTGGATGACGCTGAAGGACATGTACTCGGGGACAAACAACCCTATGAGAGTCTTCCAACTGCAGGATGAACTTGATAAGATGGTCCAAGAAGATCACACAATCTCCGAGTATGCGGCTGTGCTGAAGAAGTATTGGTCAGATCTCGACCACTATGATCCCATTGGTGTGGAAGATGAGCAAGTGGAACCAGCATTTGCGAAGCATTACCATAAGTTCATGGAGTATATCTCGCAACAGAGAATGATGAAGTTCCTGAAGGGGCTCAACCCAGCATTCGAGCAAAGGAGGAATGTGCTACTCGCACAACCCGGACTGCCATCACTAGAGGAGGCCATTGTTGTTATGGCACAAGAAGAAGCACAGTTGAAGCTGATGTCCAGCATCACTAACACTCCGGAAGAGAAATCAGCTCTAGCAGTTTTTAACCCAAACCCTTCAGGAGGGGGAGGCTGCTAAAACTATGGAGACCCAGAACACTTTATCAGATTCTGTATGAAACCTATGAGAGGCCAGTCCAGTGGTCGTAGACGCGGTCGTGGAGGACGTAGAGGTGGCAGAGGAGGCTATGTCGATGGCAGAGGACATTATTCTGGAGGGCACAAAACAAACTTGGCAGAAGGGGGGTAAAAATCAGTCATCCGATGTGACCCCTAGTGAGAGGGAGATGCTGATAATATGGAGGAACATAAAGCTTGGAACCAGCGACATTCGCGCCAACACTGCTAGGACATCTACTCCAACCACCTCCGGGGGTAACATCACATACTATGCCAGTACGAGCACAGGTATACCTGCTCATGCCCTTGCATCTACCCACGAACCAGAAAGTGTAAATTGGATAATTGACTCTTGGGCATCCTGCCATATTGCGGGTGTCCGTGATGAGTTCTAAGATTACACTCACCTGATGACACCTGAAAGCATTCAGACTGTTGATGGTACTGCTAGACCTATTGTGGGTAAAGAGACTGTTGAATGCACCCCTTCGATGTGTCTAACTGATGTCTTGCATGTTCCATCCTTTCATGTTAATCTATTGTCCATAAGTGTCTTGTGTTGTTTTCTTTAACATTCCAAAGGTTATTTTTCAGGAGAAGGGAACGGGGAGACAGTTGGGGACTGGCACTTGGCATAAAGGACTATGGTATTTGGACAGGGGTGGGCTGAATACAGCACTGACAGCACTGGTGGATGAAGCACAACCGGAAGAGCCGCGAAGTACCGTAGAAGAAGAATTATTACTCCAACATCAGCGCATGGGACACTCTTCATTTAGTCTACTTAGTCGAATGTTTCCATCTATGTATCAAAAAGCTAATAAGCAGAAGTTGGTTTGTGATGCTTGTGAACTTGGAAAACACATCAGAAGCTCTTATGTGAGTTTTGGAAATAGAAGTTTAGCTGCCTTTGATATGATACACTCTGATGTGTGGGGACCTTGTCCTACAACTGTTGTTAATGGTTTTAAGTAGTTTGTCACCTTTATTGACTGCCATACTCGTGTCACCTGGGTACATAGTTTTAAAAGGCGAAAGGCACACCAAGACGCAAAGGTTCCTGGAGCCTGAGGCGCTAGGCGCAAGGCTCAAGGCGCGCCTTTTGAAAGCTAGGCGCACTTTTTTCTTTATATGTAAAAAATATTTACATTTAAAAACTTAGCTACATAGAAGTCCAAATTCCTTGAAAATATCACTAATTATAGGCACCAAATTATTCTTTATATATATATATATATATATATATATATATATATATATATATATATATATATATATATATATATATATAACAATCTAAAAGCCCATTAGATATAAATAACCCAAACTATATACGTATAATATACAAACCACATATATATAAGCCTTTAAATATAGAAGTACATTCTAATTTAGAAAACAATCTAAAACCCACAATAATATTAATGACAATAATTTCTATACTTTCCAATAAAACCCATAAACTATATAACATGTATATAGAAGGTTGGAATATATATATATATAACATGTATATAGAAGGTTGGAATATATATATATATATATATATATATATATATATATATATATATATATATATATATATATATAAAAGTAACTTTACGCCTAGGCGCGCCTTGTTGAGCGCCTGGAGCCTGCGCCTTTCTACACTAGGCGCGCACTTTTTTAAGGTGATGCGCCTAGCTTATATATATATATATATATATATATATATATATATAAAAGTAACTTTACGCCTAGGCGCGCCTTGTTGAGCGCCTGGAGCCTGCGCCTTTCTACACTAGGCGCGCACTTTTTTAAGGTGATGCGCCTAGCTTGTTCCTAGGCGATGTCCCTGTGCCTCGCTGCGCCTTGCGCCTAGGCGCACGCCTAGACGTGCTTTTTAATTCAATGCCTGGGTATACCTAATGAAGAGTAAGAGTAATATTTTTGCATGCTTTCAAGACTTCCATCGCAGGGTTTCAACACAGTACGGTGCCAAAGTGAATATTTTGAAGTCTGACAATGGGGCAGAATATACCAACAAAGCCATTGAGGAGTACTTATCAGCCAATGGGATATATCATCAGACTCCATGTGCCTATACACCAGCACAAAATGGCGTAGCGTAACGGAAGAACAGGCACCTGTTGGAAGTGGCAAAATCGATGATGTTTGCTATGAATGTTCTGAAACACTTATGGGGACATGCCATGTTGACTGCTGCATACCTTATCAACAGGATGCCCTCTCAGATGTTAGGATGGAAGACACCGTTTGAGATGCTTACAAGTGAGAACAAGTACATTGTTCTCCCAAAAGTATTTGGTTGTGTATGCTTTGTGAAGGATAATAGACCTGTAGTAGGGAAATTGGGCCCTCGGGCAGTGAAGTGTGTCTTCGTTGGCTACTCAGGGACTCAGAAGGGATATTCTTGCTGGAGTCCAGTGGAGCGAAGACTCTTTGTGAACATGGATGTTACATTCAGAGAGATGGAACCATACTATCACAATGGTTCAGGTGAAGGCTCCGCATTTGGTGACACTCCTAACACAGGAGGTGTTAGGAGTGAGGGAAAGATAGTCCTAAGCGTGATTGTTGGGTCAGTTCCATGCCCAATGATGGAAGTTAGTTCAAGAAAAGCAGGGGGAGATAGCGAGAGTGAGGAAAGTAATGATGATGCATACAATCAGGAGGAAGGAAGTGATGCTCCAGTACAAGGGGAGACTACAGAACAGGGGGAGTAACGAACTACAGAGCTCCAAGTCTACAGAAGAAGGAATCAGCAGTTCACTACTGTGCATGTTGCCCCTACTGTGCCAACTGTGTCATGTCCCTCGCTTAACCATGTCCCAACTCCTGAAAATGCGCCTACCGCACCGGATCTCTCTGATTCGGATGTGGATCCCTCTGATTCGGATGGTATGAACTCTCCTCCGCTATCTCATATTCTCTTAAGATCTTCTCGTAGTAATACAGGAAAATCCCCTATTCGTTATGGTTATGAACATGATATTGTTCATTTTCTATCATACTCTAATCTATCCCCTACTTATGGAGCATTCATTGCATCGTTAGATACCACCTCTTTGCCTAAGTGTTGGCAGGAAGCGAAGGAAGATCCAAGGTGAAAAGCTGCAATGTTGGAGGAACTTGGGACACTGAAAAAAAATAGGACATGAAAACTTGTTCCATTACCTGAAAGAAAAAGGGCAGTCGCGTGCAAATGGGTCTTCACGGTGAAGGAGACGCCAGAAGGAAAGGTGGAGCGATACAAGGCAAGATTGGTTGCAAAAGGATTCACTCAGTCCTATGGCATCGACTATGATGAGACGTTTGCTCCTGTAGCAAAGATGAGCACTGTAAGAACCCTGGTCTCTCTTGCAGCCAACCATGGATGGCAACTTCATCAATTAGATGTGAAGAATGCCTTTCTTCATGGAGATCTACAGGAAGAAGTATACATGGAGACTCCTCCTGGATTTTGCACGAGGCAGTCAGCAGAAAAAGTGTGCAAGCTGAAGAAATCACTGTATGGACTCAAGCAATCTCCTCGGACATAGTTTGAAAGATTCAGAAGAGCTGCACGGGCATGGGGTACAGACAGACTAATGCAGATCACACAGTCTTCTTCCGACATGCGAGAGGCCACGTTACCATACTTGCGGTATACGTGGATGATATAGTGATCACAGGTGATGAGAAAGAGGAGATTACCCAGCTGAAGAAGAAACTTGCCAAAGAATTTGAAGTAAAGGACTTGTAAATGATAAGGTATTTTCTTGGGATCGAGGTAGCTCGAGAAAAATATGGGATCGTCCTCTCTCAGAGGAAGTATGTACTATACTTGCTCACAGAAACTGGTATGCTGGGATGTCGTCCGGCAGTCACTCCGATTGACCAGAAAGATAAATTGAGGGCAGAGGCAGGAGAGCCGTTGATCGTGAAAGATATCAGAGACTTGTAGACAGATTGATTTATCTGGGTCACACTCGCCCTGATATCTCATTTGTTGTTTGTGTAGTGAGTCGTTACATGCATGATCCAAGGAAGTGCCACATGGATGCAGTTTTTCATATTTTGAGATGTCTAAAGGGGGCTCCTGGAAGAGGGATATGGTTAAAGAACAATAGGCACCTTAGTGTTGAGGGATACTGTGATGCAGATTGAGAAAGTTACATGGATGACAGAAGGTCTACCTCAGGGTATTGTGTATTTGTGGAGGGTAACCTAGTCTCATGGAGAAGCAAAAAACAGTCTGTGGTAGCTCGATCAACCGCTAAAGCAGAATATAGAACTATGGCTCTGGGAGTGTCAGAATTGTTGTGGGTAAAAGCATTGCTGACAGAGTTGAAGTTGGACCAAGGAACACTATTGCATCTTCTGAGTGACAGTCAAGCAGCACTAAGTATAGCTAACAATCCAGTTCATCATGACAGAATGAAGCACATCGAGATCGATCGGTTCTTCATCAAGGAAAAGCTGGAGAAAGGAATACTAAAGCTCGATCATGTTCGCTCAGAAGAACAAGTTGCAGATTGTCTTACTAAGGGGCTTTATTCATTAATCTCGCTAAACTATGTAACAAGATGGGGATGATTGATATCTATCGCTCATCTTGAGGGGGAGTGTTGAGAGTATTAATGGGCTTTTAGTCCCACATCGTGTAGAATAATAGGTAGAGGGGTTAACCTCTCCTATATAAGTGTAGCTCCACCACAATAATAAACAAGTCAAATATTCTACTAAATTCTATTATATTAATGAGTGAAATCCTAATAAAATTAGTATCAGACAAAATAGAATCAATTGTATCAGACAAACACATAGTATAAGACAAATATTTTACCAAAATGAGTGAGTGCATGTGCGTGTTATCAGCCTCACTGATTTCTCTCCAAGTTGTTGCAGTCTTAGGTGTAACCATAATTAGCTAATATGCTTCCATGGAACATGCAGTTGATCACGCACACTTGATGGAACAAAAATGACTTGTGAAAGATGATTATATGTAGGAAGCACTAGGGAAAGGAAAAGTTTACATAAGATTACTGTCCATTTAGGTCGATTGCACCTTTTGTGCTTGAAACCTTAACCTTAGTTCATTATGTGTTATTTTTTTCTTAATCCACTCAAAAACTCCACAAGGATGACGACTTGGACCCGGCAGATCTTATACCATATCAAATTCCTACAGTTACGTCATTTGACTAAATTTACATAACCAACAACAAAGTTTTCTATGAGAAAATAACGTCTAATAATGAAAAAAAAAAGATATATACATTCAAAAAATGTATAGTACAGTTGCTACTTGTAAAGAATATATCTTAGTTTTCTACTATTACTTGTAAAGTACATACATTCATGAAAGGTGTAGTACAGTTTCTAAGGTAATTTTATCATAAAGTTTCTGAACTAGCAACCTTTTCTCAAACTTTATATTTAAAGGTCATATATCAGTGTCTAATACTAAAATTGGATTATTATTTAATAAGCTAAATAATTCATCAGTTATCTTTTATATTTTAATGTAGTACTTCCGAAGCATATTGGAGAATGACAAGGGAGATATTGTACCAAATAGCCAAACTCAGAGCTCATGTAAGTGTCTGTACTAAAAGAAAAGAAAATAGCTATGGAAACAGAACTTAAAGAAATTAAAGAAAGATACTTTGAAATAAGTCTCAAATTTGTAGAAGTAGGTTTCTTCCACAAATAAAGATACTCTAAAAGATACTCCTAAATAAATCTCAATATATGACTTGGGAACATTAGTGTGTTCTGAGCAATCTAAAACAAGGAACCTCAAATAAAAACATATATTCAATATAATTATACAAATGAGATCATTACTAAGCTCACATGCAGATAAAGGACCTGCAGATAAAGATGACTTACTTTTCTGAAGGAACCAAACTGTAGAGAATCAGAAGCAATGGTAGGGCCACTTGCCTTTGGATTGAACACAGGATCTGCACATAGCAAATATTAAAACTTAACTTACATGACATGCAAAAACAACTACAGTAGTAGCTGAAAACCAATATCTTTTAACATGAATCACCACTACTTATATCAATCATAGGAAGTTTAGATGGCCTACATATAGTGCTCTTGATGTGCTGATGACAACTATCCATTTAGAACCTTCAACAATATTGACAAGCATTTCACTTTGCTTATATATAAGCTTCCCAATTTGCACTAGGACTTCATATGCTGCCCTTTTGTTCTTGTACTTTGACTTCAGATACAACCCTTTCATTCTGCAATAGAAATAAGTGAGTCATCAGAAGAGAGCACTCGAGTAATGTCTATTTGTTGTCAAAATAGAATTAGAATCGCCATTTGAACAGGAACATACATGTCCGAGCTCTTGATGTGCTGATGACAACTATCCATTTAGAACCTTCAACAATATTGACAAGCATTTCACTTTGCTTATATATAAGCTTCCCAATTTGCACTAGGACTTCATATGCTGCCCTTTTGTTCTTGTACTTTGACTTCAGATACAACCCTTTCATTCTGCAATAGAAATAAGTGAGTCATCAGAAGAGAGCACTCGAGTAATGTCTATTTGTTGTCAAAATAGAATTAGAATCGCCATTTGAACAGGAACATACATGTCCGAGCTCTTGATGTGCTGATGACAACTATCCATTTAGAACCTTCAACAATATTGACAAGCATTTCACTTTGCTTATATATAAGCTTCCCAATTTGCACTAGGACTTCATATGCTGCCCTTTTGTTCTTGTACTTTGACTTCAGATACAACCCTTTCATTCTGCAATAGAAATAAGTGAGTCATCAGAAGAGAGCACTCGAGTAATGTCTATTTGTTGTCAAAATAGAATTAGAATCGCCATTTGAACAGGAACATACATGTCCGAGATATTTGATGCACTGTTGCTGAAGATGGCTTTTTGAGCACTCAAAATGGAAAATAAGACAAGTTAATATAAATAAAAATGCTATATTACAGAAAATCAATACACTCTACCTGTGTCTCGTATCCTTTATCCAGAGAGCTGATGAATGTATGAGCATGTGTTGATTTTGCATCCTCTTCTATGTGGTCAAAAGTAGTAGATCTTCCGTATGCAATATTATCCCTACTTCTTAAACTTAATAATGTTGGCTCCTGAGTATCTCATCCCATTTATCTTCTTAAAAAATCAAGTTTCAACTCTTTATATTCTCCCTCATCTAAAATGACTTCATCTGGGTAACCAATCTTCAAAGAAGCCATTAGATTCAATAGTCAACTGAGTTTGGAATCTCGCACTGCCAAATTGCAAAGGAAAATGGCACATATAGGAAAGAGTCCACGGTAATGGTACCTACTGACTACTGTAGGATCGTAGAAATGCTCCATGAAAGGAATTATGATGTTTTTTCCTGAACCATTACTACCAATGATTGCTACAGTTTTTCTAGTGGGAAAAAAAAAAAAAACTTAAAGTCCTAAATCACATATGACTTGTCGAAGCAACAAACCTCGCAAGTGTTAGATCCGTTATTTTGCTGTCTAAGTGTCACCCATAACAGTTATATTGATATATGTTTCTATTTGAGGTTCCTCATTTATACACAATTTCTTATCAGAAAAGAACAAATGTTTCAAAATATAGAAATCTATTCTTAAATATGTAAATTATTTTTGAAAGGTCATCATGGTCTGGTCTGGTTGGATGGTTATTCTCTGTACTCTAAACGTATTGTGCTCTAAACATGCTAACTTGTCCATTAACAGTTAGTGACTAATAGAAATTTAAAGTTCCAAAAATGGCATACACGAAGATAAATGAAAAATAGGAAAAGAAGAAGCAAAATCCAATATTGTCTTTGACTATCGTGATATGTCGAAAAGAAGATGAATGTTTTAAAAAGATGAACTTACAAAGAAGTATCACTTTCTGAGAAGCATTTGAACGAATAAGTTGGCCGCATATTTCCAGTCAGCAGTATTGCAAGGATATAACCCACGTTCTGTGAAGTACTTAAAATTAATTTTTGTCGTGTTGAATTTGCAGGCATTCCTCCCTTCGAAGACCATCGACATGGAAGGGTTGGACCAGAAAGGGGGTGAAGTTGGCCCTGTAGTAGTCGAGCTGTCGATGGCGTTGACAAGTATCAAGTCGGAGTAGGGGGGGGGGGGGGGGGGGTAGGAGAACACACGTAGTTCAGCGCCTTGTCGAGGGCTTGCGGTATCGAAGTCGTTAAATGAGCATATACAGAAATTCAATGGTGGGAAGGAAGCAGATATTCAAGTACGAGATCAAAGACGATGCAAGGAAGTGGAAATAGATGGATTCGAGGCAGGATAGAGCTACGTGACCGAGTAGATTAAGGCCATCGAGCCCCGAAGATACAAAATTATCACAAGAATAAGAAAAAAATTCATCTAAAACCCTAAATTAATGGAAAGGGGGGAGCTCACCAGGTTTGATGGCTTGTGCACAGGAGGAGGGAGGTAGGTAGGAAAGGAGGGAATTGATTTGGATAGGAGGGGAAATTTTGTGGGATAGAATTACAAAATGAAAAATAAAAGCGCCTAAAATTCACTTACCGCCCGAATTTTTTTTCAAAATAAGCCCTTTGAGTAAATATTTTAATTCCATTTCTATAGGTACAATGGATAAGCAATGGTATAATTCGTTGTTATCCTATTAGGAAAGCAACATAGATTATTTAGCAACAACATCACCGTTGCCTATACACTTTTTGGTCTTTGGCAACGAAACTATGGTAACGAAAAAAGGTTTCGTTGCCAAACTTTGTTTCTAGCAACGATCAAAATTTGGGTTGCAGAAAAGGTCTACTAGCAACGAAAAATGTTGTGTCGCTAAAAAATTCGTTGCCTTATGGGATATTTCTTGTAATGAATTTCCTCACCGCATGGCATTCATGCTGCATCGCTCCCTTGCCGCATAGAACTTGTCGTTCCCAGAACAACATCCAATTATCATGAAAAACCCTAAAACTTGCAATAGCCATAAAACCCGCAATATAACTCGAAACCCAATGATTCAAAGGTCAAAACCACACGAAATTGAATTCTTTTCGACATAGCATAATTAGGTTTCAGAAATACAAAGGTTTAAGAGATCAATCCCACTAAAAACCTTAATGGCACTAACTTAAAACTCTGATCTACTCCAACCCATTCATCAAACCCGAAAATACCAAGTAATAAAGATGTAGAGAATAGAAAAATTACATGATATAAACTAATAACATGCAAGTAACTGTTTCTTAAGGCGGATGAGTGGGTGGGTGGTATTGAAGAAAATGTTGCAAAGGGGAAGTCTTCATCAAACTTGACATTACCGAGACAATGAAATCCCTTTTGAGCAGTGTTATATCTAATATATACACGTGGATTACTTCGAAAAGCTAGAAATAAATACACTGACCCCCTATGTTTTATGAGTATTATGGGAACTACCTCTTTTTCGAAAAGAATTACACTAACCACCCTTCTGCTTTATTATTTTAATAGAACATAAGAGTGGTTTGTTTATAAGTTTCTGTAGAAAATATAAACTATAGGGTTGATTTGTGTAATTAGTTTCAAAATAGGAATAGTTTCTGTAACAAATGTAAAACATAGAAATCTTTAACATAAATTGTCCGAAAATCTAATTTGTGTTTAACAAAGGGTCTCAACCATGGAAAACATATACAACCAAAAAATTGGAAGAGAGAGAGTAGTCTTGTAGCTTGTTGAATAATATAGTGTGTGGGAATTTGTTGCAAGTGTTTGGAGAGGGAAAATGATTTATTGTATGGGTTGCTGAGAGAAAGACTTCAACCCAATAGGCGAAAAGAACACTAGATTGAGAAAGAAGTGTTCTCACCATATCCACAATATATTGGTGTTTTCTTTCAGAAATGCCATTTTGTCCAAGCATACGTGGACATGTGAGTGGATGCTCAATTCTGTGATTGAGTAAGAATGCTTCATATGCTTTACTACATCAACAAATGCTTTGAAATAAAGAAAAGTTTGCATGGCATTTAATTTTGAATACAAAGGAAATAACAAGCAAAATCTAGAAGAAAAAAAGTAACAACAAAAATAACATAAGAATGGAAGCCAGGCACGGATGCAATAGGAGACGGTCCTCAAACATGAGAGTGGATAAGCTGGAGTGGTGAGATGGACGAGCTTGCGGATATAGTGAATGGGGATGGTGACTTTTTACCATATGACAGGCAGAGAAAATAGAGTGTTGAACTTGAGAAGATGGCAAGACTAGATTTGACAGAGGATGAGACATTATTGAGAAGTTGCAGGATGGAGGACGACAGATGACCTAAATGACAATGCCAGATGATGGATCAATGACATGTGATGCGGCTATGGAAGGTAGGACATAAAGATCATTTCTATTAATGTCCCTGTACAAAGTTATCCCCCTGCTTGTCCTTGATGAACCTCGAGGAAGCATCGAAAGTTAGTCTACAATCCTTTTACTTGGCAAATTAACTTAAAAAAGGTATATTGTGACTAACTGATGGTACAAGATGAACATTTTATAGATTAAAAGTATGTTGAGGTGTGAGAATTTTATAAGAGCCAAGATGTGTAATAGAAAGATTGTTGCCATCGGCAACTTGTACCTTCTTAGCAGAGTGTGCTAATTGACTAGCAATCTCCTCACTTATAATGAGATTTTGGAGTTCCATCAGAATTGATATCAGTATGAACATGTACCATGGTTACAAAGTCATCATAATTAGATGGTAATCCTTCGAGAATGAAGGCAACCATATCTTCATCATCGATAGGCTATCCCACAATGGCGAGGCGATCAACAAAATGCTTCAGATCCTGAAGGTATTCAGAAACAGACTTATCCCCTTTCTTCTAGTTTTGAATCTACACCAAGGGATTAGGAAAGGGAAGTCATTACTTTGCTATGTTCGTGTGTCAAAGAAATTGAGGAGGAAAGGAATGTGATACCCAATGAAAAGTAAAACAGGGGGGATTTTTCCATCCATCCATCCAAGCAAGGTTTCACTTTCCCACTTTTAAGTATCACCGAAAATTGATGGAAATTATAATTTTTTCAAAGGAAAGAAAACATCAAGGAATTGATTTTCTTTCCATTCCTTTCTGCGAACCAAACGAGGCCTAAGTTGAATAGCAAAGGCCCTGGAGGAACGAACGGACCAGAGATCTTTGGATGTTTTGCAACCAACTATTTGAAGAAGTAGTGGCTCAAAGATGGTAGCATTCAATGGAATTTTTGGTCTTGAGTGATGACCCACTCGATATAAGAAGGATTGACCTCTGCACTGGAGATGCCATTGTCGATGAGAAGAAACTCATCTGGACCCAGATCGATTCGTGCCATTAACAAAACCCAAAAGTTTGTAGCTCTGAAGAACCGATCACCACAGTCCATAAGAAATAATTATCTCTTGTGAGACGAATGGTGATATTTTGAAAGAAGGGTTGTGATAGGGACCAGATTCTATTAAGACGCGGAACGAGACAGAGACGAGCCCGAGTTTTCGACTAGCTAGCATGAAAAATCTAAAAATATATTTTTGTTGAGAATTTTGGATTCATTTTATCTTTATTATTATCTATTTGTTTTGGGAGGTTAGTTTGGATGATACTTTAGTTGAGGAGTTTAGATTCTTTTATTTGTTGGGAGGTTAGTTTAGATTGGAGGTTTATCTTCCTTAGAATTACTTTTTGTTATCTTTTGGTTGAGTGCATGGCTATAAATAGGGCCAAAAACTTGTAGAAGAAACACAAAATAAATGAGAATAAAATTCACTATTAAACTTCGGTGAGAAACCTAAGAGTTAAGTGAATTTTCTTGTCTTCTATTCTAAATACATTATTGCTGACGTCTTCACCGAAGGATCCCCTGTCCTGCTTGGAGGAACACTCAAACAATCTTCTTCGACTAACGACTCTTCGAAGACGAGTAATCGACGACGCCCACGAATCAACTTCTACGAACCAAAGTCAAATTCGGATCGAGTATGTTGTTCGCGAGTGGCGTGTACAGTATTCTTCTTCCACAAAGAGTTGGGCACCATATTCATATAAGTCCAAGTACGTGCAGAAGACCTATCCCTCGTGGAACGAAGTTTGCGTCTCTCTTGAAGGCTTGCAACATAATCGCACTCTTTCGAGTAAGTCCCGCAAGTTACTTTCTGTAGCATCCACTTTTTCATAGAAAGGGTATTTTAGTCATTTTAGCCATTTTGGCCATTTTGTGATTTTTAGATACTTTGACTTGTGTTGTGCTAGCAATTGGTTTAACCTTAGTGGACATTGTATAGGAGCCTAACCATGTGTCACGACCCGCACCCTAGAGTAAGGGTACGAGAATGTAACAACGCCCAGCCTACGCCGCAGTATCGGCAGTAGAACGCTGTCCTAGGTCTCATACATCTAACAGTATAAGGCTAAGCAGTTTATACTCCCCGAATGGGGGTGACATAGCAGAATGTAAACTCAATCACATCTAAGGTAGAGCATAATAGAAGATAGATAAAATATGAAATCCAAAAGAGATACAACAGATAGAAGTCTAAGTGTCTAAGATACACAAACCCAGAAATACATCTCAAAGCTCAAATACAGTAATCCATAAAGTAAATACAACTCCAGACAACTGAAATAGCTAACTAAACAACCTCTAATGTGTCTCCTCTAGGCTAGCAGGCAACCTCCAAGCTATCTGTAAAATTTATCAACAGGTACAGTCAGGACAGGAGCGAGCACAATACATCTCAACAAATCATAGCAGGTTAGAAAATATAATCATGCAGTAAAGTAAGATACATGATCTGAAGGAAATACAGTATGTAAACAGAGAGAGAGAGAGAGAACTGTAATAGAAATATCTACTATAAGTAGAGAACTAATAGTGGCTAGTGAGTCAGAGTACAATATAAACATGTGAATGGCATAAAAGATTCTGGGAACTATACTATGGAGTGATTCTGGGAACTGTACTACTTGGATATTATTCACATGTCTACTTCTACTCCTCCGTACCCCCAATCAATACACAAGGATCCAACCAGGTTATGTTATGATTCCATGCAAAGGCCCACAAGGGGTGATACATGGATAGTCCATAAATGGGTGATTATGGGAATGCCCATACCATGTCTTAGAATTTTTTTTACTTATTAGAATTCATTTAGGGCTTGGATCCAATTTAGAAGGCTTTCAATTGATTTTTAAGCCTTTTGCATGTAAGCCTTTTTAGCCTTTTTGACTTGGGCCTTATTCTTACTTAAGAGAGAGTTGGCCCAAGTGAAACCCTAACCCTAGAGACCCCCATCCTGGCCGCCTATAGCAGTACACCCTCCCCTCTCTTTTTATTTGTGAAGTTTAGCCTCCACAAGTGAACCCTAGTAGATCTCCTCCTCCAAAAATCCTATTTTCTTCATCCGGAGTCAGTTTCTCCCCAAACAAACTCCATTGCACTCGTCTAGAAGAGGAGGATCTACTGGAGCATTGCTAACGAGGAGGCAGAGGCAATTGCTTGAGGGGAATCGACCGACACGACAACCGAGGGACTCCGTTTATTGAGTTTTCGACACTCAATAGGTAAACCCTTTTCTACCATAGTTATTCTGGAATTTCTTTCATTTTTGTATCCATATAGGTGCCCTAGACTTGCCCATAAATTTTGGTTAGATTTTTGACTTCGTTTGATAGCGGTATCGAACATTTGTCGGTCCTTTACGGCACGTGTTCGACGAAATGCCGCTTAGGATAGAAAGTTGCTATTTTTTGATTCTGTCTTCATGGATGTTTAGATAATATCATTCTTAGAAACTTTTGTGAAGACAGATTTGAAATTGATGACTTTTCAGCGGCGTTTCGGGCATCGGACGCACGTGCACGGATCCCGTGCACGAGGCCGTGCATGCCCTGCCGTCAGTGTGTTGTATCTCGATGCACAGACCTTATTTTCACCTGAAATTTCTTGAGCACGTGGGGGCAACCTCTGCCCCCATGCTCCTAGAATTTTACGACTTCTCGTTGAGCGAGTGTAGAAAAATTTGACGTGCATCGTTCAGCCGCACTGTGCACTCGGGCTGATTTTTGTCGCTGAAACGGACTTCGTACGCGCTCTCGATGCGAAGAGGACCCGTTCTAGGACACTACCAAAATACACTCATTTAGCGACGACTTTTTAGCGACGGAATTTTTTTGTCGGTATTAGCGACGGTTTCGTGGCCGCTCAGCGACTGATTTTCGACTACAAGCCTTTGCCATTTTTATTTTAATTTTAGGAGGAGGAACAGTCGCGCCGCCGTCGCTAGACTGACGGTAATATAGCGACGGATTTACCGTCGTCGCAACACAGTCGTATATTTGGCGGGAATTGTACAGAAAATTGGCGGGACATATTTTCGACGACTTAGCGACGGGTAGTCAGTCGGCACATATCGAAAAGGGCGACTACCGGGCGACGGATGTATACCAGTCGCTAGTCCGTCGCTATATATACGTTCCAGACTTTAAATGAAACGGCGGAGAGAACTTTTCGTATTCCCCCCAAATTCACTCTCTCTCCTCTCTCTCTCTCTCTCTCTCTCTCTCTCTCTCTCGCCGGTGTCGGCTTCGGTGATCGGCATCGGTGTCGTCGTCGGCGTCGGCGTCCTCTCCTCTCTCTCAACCGAAGGTAACCCCCTCTTTCTCTCTCTCTCGATCTCTCTCTCTCTCTCTCTCTCTCTCGTATAGGGGCTGGACGGCGCGCTTGGGGCTGGGCCGTCCGGGGCTTGGCGGCTGGCTTGGGTCGGGGGCTGGGCGGCGGGCTTGGGGCTGGGGTGTCGGGGGCTGGGCGGTAGGCTTGGGGCGGGAGCGTCGGGGTCTGGGAGGCGGGCTTGGGGTTTTGGGGCGTCGGGGGCTGGGCGGCTTGCTTAGGTCGGGGTCTGGGCGGTGGGCTTGGGGCGGGGGCGTCGGGGTCTGGGAGGCGGGGTTGGGGCGTCGGGGGCTGGGCGGCTTGCTTGGGTCGGGGTCTGGGCGGCTGGCTTGGGGCGTGGGCGTCGGGGACTGGGCGGCTGGCTTGGGTCGGGGGCTGGGCGGTGGGCTTGGGGCGGCGGTATCGGGGGCTGGGCGGCTGGCTTGGGTCGGGGGCTGGGCGGTGGGCTTGGGACGGCGGCGTCGGGGGCTGGGCGGCTGGCTTGGGGCGGGGGGCGTCGGGGGCTGGGCGGCTGGCTTGGGTCGGGAGCTGGACGGTGGGCTTGGGGCGGCGGCGTCGGGGGCTGGGCAGCTGGCTTGGGTCGGGGGCTGGGCGGTGGGCTTGGGGCGGCGGCGTCGGGGGCTGGGCGGCTGGCTTGGGGCGGGGGCGTCGGGGGCTGGGCGGCTGGCTTGGGTCGGGGGCTGGGCGGTGGGCTTGGGGCGGCGGCGTCGGGGGCTGGGCGGCTGGCTTGGGGCGGCGGGCTTTGGTCGGGGGCGGCGGGTGGCTTTTCTTCTCAAATTCATCTGAGTTTATATATTGGCTAAATAATGTGTTATCCATATTGGGTGTTTCATTAGTTTGGTGGTGTTTGGATTAGTAAATGTGAATATATATGGGGTTTGGATTCATGGTGTATATGTTCACTGTCTCAAGGACATTACGAGTTCTATCAGTTGTGTGCTTCTGTATAGATGTATATATCTATACATCTAGCTGTGATATACATATGTGTATGTGACAATCTCAGTTAGCGACGGACTAGTTACCGGTTAGCGACGGATATTTCCAGCTCCATTAATTGCATTAATCTACGGTACGACATGGTGACGGATATTCCCTGCAGCCATTCGACTGGCGAGGCAGAAACTATGTTGCCGTAGATAAAGTTGCCTGTCCTCCGACCCTCATCCCTCGGCAATGATGATACGACAACCCATTACTATATCTTATATAGTAGTAGATGATGTCTTAGTATATTACATTAGTGAGTTCATCTTGATTCTGTTACGTACGTCCTTCAGATACTAGATACGATAAGGTTAACATATCATACACGATATGTATACAGAATATAGATGATTCACACTAATGTATGCTAGAATGAATCTTGGGTTGTGTTCTGAGCCATCCGTTCTCACACTTAAAACACATAGGAATTAGTAGTGTGAGAGCGCCGGAGAGAGTGAGAGCGCCGGAGGGGGGGAGGAGAGAGAGAGAGTAAAATGGTATGACATGGTGAAGTAGTACTGTATTTTGGCTCCAGTTCCAGCTCCATTTGATCTACGGTACGACATGGTGATCAGGACATAGTCTCTGCAGCCATTCGACTGGCGAGGCAGAAACTATGTAGCCGTAGATAAAGTTGACTGTCTTCCGACCCTCATCCCTCGGCAATGATGATACGACAACCTATCACTATATCTTATATAGTAGTAGATGATGTCTTAGTATTATATTATGTGAGTTCATCTTGATTCTGTTACGTTCTTCAGATACTAGATACGATAAGAACATATACTACACCATATGTACAGAACATAGATGATTCACACTAATGTATGCTTGAATGAATCTTGGGTTGTCTTCTGAGCCATCCGTTCTCACACTTGGCAAAAAATCGAATTTTTATACTTTATCGGCTTTCGAAAATGTACTCAAATTACATGATGGTTCCTTTAGTTAGCTTGCTTATGTTACAATTATATTATTTGTGACTATCGATCTTACCAGATGGCACCCATGACCCGAAGAGCGGTACATTGTTTGAAGAAAACAGTGAATGCTGAGGTGGCTCCTCCTATAGTTGAGGAGGAAGTGGCACCGGTTGCTAGTGAGACCGGGAGTTCTATTCATCCAGCACCGGTAGCTAGTGAGACCGAGAGTTCTCTTCATGCAGTCCTTGCAAGGGACGACATCTCTCCTCGCGCCAAAAATCTCGCTTTTTCGAGGTGGATGCGTGAACGTATCACTGAGCGTTTGCGTGAGCAGCGTGGTTCTCATTAGCTATTAGTACTTATTTGTATTGGACTATTGGTATTGGGTTATTTTTGTATTAGACTATTTGTATTGGACTACTTATTGAGTTGTTTTTGTATTAGACTATTTGTACTGTCCTCCGACCCTCATCCCTCGGCAATGATGATACGACAACCAACAAGAGAGAATATTAGATCCATCTCAGTATGACGTATACTCTGAGAGATCACTATTACAAGAATGATATCAGTAGTGAGATTGAGTGCTGGAGAAGATATTATCAGAGTATACGTCCTACTCAGATTGGTCTCCCACCGTTACTAATTTTTTCTGACAGCATGGTGGATGTGCTTCGTCAACAGAATCTTGCTTCGAACCAAAACTTTGCCCCGGAGCTCAAGTAGACATCCTTCGTGTAGAGCTCGAGTGAGAGGTTCCTGACAGCATGGTTGTCTCATTTGTCAAAGTATTCATGCTCATCCCACATTGGTTGTGGGACGAGCACGGATACTTTGACAAAGGAGACCACCTTGCTGTCAGGAACCTCTCACTCGAGCTCTACACGAAGGATGTCCACTTGAGCTCCGGGGCAAAGTTTTGGCTCGGAGCCAGATTCTGTTGACGGAGCACATCCACCATGTTGTCAGAAAAAAATAGTAACGGTGAGAGACCCATCTGAGTAGGACGTATACTCTGATAGTATCCCCTCCAGCACTCAATCCCACTACTGATATCATTCTTGTAAAGGTGATCTCTCAGAGTATACGTCCTACTCAGATGGATCTTCAGAGTATCCTCTCCGGTTGGTTGTGTTCTGAGCCATCCATCCCAGGGATTTGATTCTGTATTTTGGTTTCTGTATTTTGGCTCCAGCTCCATTTGTATTTGATCTACGGTACGACATGGTGATCAGGACATAGTCCCTGCAGCCATTCGACTGGCGAGGCAGAAACTATGTAGCCGTAGATAAAGTTACCTGTCCTCCGACCCTCATCCCTCGGCAATGATGATACGACAACCTATCACTATATCTTATATAGTAGTAGATGATGTCTTAGTATTACATTATGTGAGTTCATCTTGATTCTGTTACGTTCTTCAGGATAATTGATGTCTATTTTATATTAATTTGGTTTGGTCTATATGATTCTTGGATAATTGGCGTGCATTAAATTCGTATGTGCATATTTGGTCTATGTGATTCTTGGATAATTGGTGTGCATTATATATTGGTTTGGTTTATGCATATTGTTTTAGCTCCATTTGCATTAGTCTACGGTACGATATGGTGATCAGGACATAGTCCCTGCAGCCATTCGACTGGCGAGGCAGTAACTATGTAGCCGTAGATAAAGTTGCCTGTCCTCCGACCCTCATCCCTCGGCAATGATGATGCGACAACCTATCACTATATCTTATATAGTAGTAGATGATGTCTTAGTATTACATTAGTGAGTTCATCTTGATTCTGTTACGTCCTTCAGATACTATATACGATAAGAACATATATGATTCACACTAATGTATGCTAGAATGAATCTTGACTTGTGTTCTGAGCCATCCGTTCTGATCAAGCATCTTCCTTCTCCTCTCCTCCACCATGGCTCTGAACCAATCTGCTCCTCCCTACTTCCCTTTTTTTTATTTGACTCTCTCAGCCACATATGACATCCAGCTCAAGTGTAGAGTCGGGGGAGAAGAATCGGGCAGGAAGATGAGGGGGAAGCAGCACAGCCTGCAGCATGACCCGGAGGAAGTACAGAGGTTTTCTTCAACAGCCGTAGGAGAAATAGTTCTCCTACGGCTGTTGAAGAAAACCAAGTTGCTGGAAATGACATGAATTTCCAGAAGCTGGTCGACGGCTTTTCCGTCAGAAAACCGTCGCTAATCCGTCACTTGATATCGACGTTATCGACGGATTAGCGACGAAACGATACGATCTGATACGCTTTTGCGACGGGTTAGCGACGGAAATTTACGTCGGTATTGTCTACACAGTTAAGTACTTAAAAGCTGAAATGGATGACAGTCCGTCGAAAATGCGTCGCTAATGCTTCGTATTGTGACGTCGACTATCCGTGCTATTCCGTCATGTGACGACAACTTAGCGACGGATGGTTATTAGCGACGAGCTGATTGCCGACGGATTTTTTTGGCCAATATCCGTCGGCAATCGGTCGCTAATAGTTATTACCGTCGTCTTAGCGACGGATTCGGCCGTCGCTAAATCGATAAATTTTGGTAGTGGGACCTGGAACGCGTCGACCTATACCTAGACTACCCGAGGGACCAATCCTGAGTCGTGGCGTGGCCCGACGAGCGAGCCACGGAGGCCGAACCACGCGCAAGAGGGCACGAGCGGGCACGCGCGTGCGCAGCATGCCGCGCGTGTGTGCGGGGCTCATGCGTCACCTCGGCACGACGTGTCGCCGTGTTGTCGTGTCCTAGACCTACCCCAGGACCCCCTAGCTACGTGCACGAGCACGGGGCTTTTCGTTGTGTGTGCGGTGCTCAATCGAGCGAGAACGCACGCATACGTGCACGTTGACACGCGGTAACGGGTTTTCCGATACGCGTTCTGTGGACACGACACGAATAGGATTTTGGACCCGGGACTACCCGAGCACATCACGTAGGTTGAGACCAACGTGTATGCCGAGTTTCGCGGGTTCATTTTGTGTATATCTCATTTTGGGTCGTTGTGTGAAAAATAGGTTTTTTCTTTAAATGCAAATTTGAGTTTGAATATGATATTTTGTTTTCCAGGAATTTAACTTATAAAATCTGGGTTTTTAGTATGTATATGAGGTTTTGGACTTGTGAGAACCAACTCTTGGATTTATTTCATATTTTTCTATCAATTATGAGCATATGTGCTTTTCTTTGTACCTATGTATATATGTAATTATATATATATATATATATATATATATATATATATATTATATATATATAAAATATATATATATATATATATATATATATATATATATATATATATATAAAATATATATATATATATAAAAAATATATATATATATATATATAAAATATATATATATATATATATATATATATATATATATATATAAAATATATATATATATATATATATATATATATATATATATATATATATATAAGTAAGACTCCGTTGAAGCCCATTGCAAGCATATATGTTGAGAATGGGTCGAGGGGAATTAATCCCAAATTTTGATTCATTAGAACTATTTCAAACCATGTGTCATTTCTTCCAAATGAGCATATGTATGGATATATATACATAGTTTTTCTATTTTGTTTATATGTATATAAGAGTATATTAAAATGAGGCATACCATGGTTGAGTTTTGATGGTTTTAATCTCAGATTTGACTCACTTCAGTAACCTACAGGTATCACACACACACACACACACACACAACCATTTGTTAGAAATAAGAGTAGGCTTGTGTTATGAATACATGTGTATGTATATATATCTATATGTGTATAGTTAGCATGCTTGAGAACACATCTTAGAGTAGATCATAGTTGTGGTTGTAACCATTGGAGTCCTAGGACAGATTTGGTTTGTCATTTTGAGCCTAATTTAGTCAAATTGGCCGACAAGTTGACCAAGTTGACAAAAGTCAACTTTGGGTCAAACTTGATCCAAATCGACTCAAACGAACTCCGAATGATCTAGAATTTTGTGTATGACCTAAAAATTAGTAGATGGACTAGTTGACCAATGTTTGACCAAGTTTGACCAGTGTTGACCAGGTTTGACCAGAGTTGACCAAGGGTTGACTTTGACCAAAAGGGACCTAGAAGTATGTAGTCTTGTATTGTAGCTATTTCTTTTGATATTTTAGACTTGGTTGTGACATGTGTATACTTTAAATAGGTTTATATTGCCCCAGTTTAGCTACACTTCATCATCAGCAGTTCAGTTTGTCAGACGAGTACATTCTCTGATCTTTTCATACTTGTTTGGATATGTTCTCTTGTTATAGACTAGTATACTTGATGTTGACACGATGTTCACACGGATTAGTACCCTATAGATCTTTACATGCGATGTTATCCCCTCGGATACATTGAGTATATCATGTTCATGTACTTTATCGTGTTCATCATGTACTCCATGTATTCATATTTATCCATGTACACTCATATATTATTCATGTACACTCATGACCATATGAGCTCCATGTATAAAGTAGTTGTTATCCATGTGCAATAACATATCATGTCTTGATCCTTATGTATTGATTGGGGCAGGAAGAGTGTAGTCGGTTATGTGATCATTATCCCCAGTAGGTATCCATGTGCAACTCCATAGTTTATCCATGTGCAACCCAACATGTTTACATAACCAATTTTATGCTCTAAATCACGTATATAGTTACATTTCTCTATTTATCATAGTCATATCTAGTCTAGATATTCTTTCGCTTGTTGATTTTCTTTACAGCATTTCATGTATAATTTTCTATAGCTTGCTTTATATGTCCAATCCTGATATGAACTGTTGTGAGAGATATGTGCTCGTTCTGTCCTAATTGGGCATGTTAAAATTTTTACAGGTGATGATGAAGAGTTCTGCCCTACTTATTATGGCATTGGCTTAGATGACACTGGTGACGTGGACCCTCAGGAGGATCCAGCAGTCGCTGAGGACTTGCCCATAGTCTAGCTGAGACTTAGTATTTTATTGTCTTTATTTGAGACATTATGAGTTGTACTTGAGATTTGTTCTGATGGTTTACACCTAGACTTTTATTTATATCTATGACTCTCTTGAGATTTATTCTTCTATTCCATCTTAGTTGTTGTGATTGAGTTACTTATTATTTTACTCTACATTCGGAGCATATTCTAGATTGTATTAAATATTGTGACTCAGGACAATATTCTACTGCCGACACTGCGGCGTAGGCTGGGCGTACTTCACTTCTCGTGCCCTTTCACTGGGTGCGGGTCGTGACACATTTTTAGTGGTGGCCTATGCAGGTCCAATCACAACTAGTGTGATTTTGTAGTGGTACTCGAACTAGAGTATCATTACAGCCTACAGTAGGATATAAGATATAAGTTAAGGTACTCAATCACGTTAGAAAAACTCTTATCAAATTCTTGTTGTTACTAGTCTCCTTTTGAAAACAACTGTCCTCCTTTGATGATTTCACTTCTTTTTCAGTAATTGATTCCTTGTTTGATCTGTCTTCAGGATGGTGGAGACACGATCGCATCGCTCTGGTCTTAGGGATACTACTGAGAGGTCTGCTACTTCTCGTCCGACTCAGCAGGACCCAGGGACCACAGTGCCTCTTGTTCCATCTCATGTAGGCCCGTCTACAACTTTTGGGGGTGCTCCTCCACCGATTCCGAGGACTACCCCAGGAGTTCAGGGGATGCTACAACCACCGTCTCAGGGGATAGTTGATGTGGCGCAGTGTTTCGCCTTCATGCAGCAGATGATGGAGACGCAGCGACGGCAGGCAGAGGACATGAGACAGGGCATTGATAATGCCCACCAGTTAGCGATGGTGGCAGTAGAGAAGGTGACTGCCCAACCCCAAGAAGGGCAGATCCAGCCATACCTGTTTGCCATTGATTGTAAAAGTACAGAACAATTTTATAGGATGACTGAACTTAGACTCACAATACAAACTCGCTCGCACAAAGAAAGCCTAGGAATGAAAACCTAGGTACATCAATCTAAGTACGATTGTTTATTTTTGATTCTGGAAGGTGACGATAGAGGCTCAGAAAATCGACGGCAGCTCTGCCTTACTCCTTGGACGATTGGACGTAGCCTTGGCTCTGATGAAGAAATGCTCTCGGGATGTGTGGGAAGAATCCTCTGTACGTGCCTTTGTCTCTCTGTGTGTCCAGCTGGGTGGAGAGAGTCTCCTTTGCAAGGGAATGACACCTTGCTATTTATAGGAGTGGGGTGTGATCATTAGGGTTTGGAATGATTGCCCTTTGAAAAGTCGGCGGCCAATAATCTGGACCATTAATCTTGATTGCAACAAATATGGAAAGTTAATTTTTGATTGCACCAAATCCATATGGGCAATTAATGCTGATTGCAATGAATCTTCATGACAAGCTCGGATCTTCCGCCACATGTTCAATTTGCTTAATTACAACAAATCTGATTTGATCCGAGTAATTATGATGATTATAACAAATCTGGGTTGTTATGATTTGCTAGCAGCCATAACTCCGAGGGGATAAGACCGCTACGTGTCTCAACTGTCATGAGGATTGCCACGTGTCTCAACTGTCGTGAGGGGGATGTCCTGACAGAGCCACATGAATGTGGTCTCTAAATGAACCACATATGGGTGGCCCCCACACTCCTAGCCGCATGAAGGTAGCAGCCGTATGAGGGTGGTAGCCGCATGAGGGAGATAGCCGTGTGAGGATGGCAGCCGCATGAATGTGGCAGCCACATGAAGGTAGCAGCCGTATAAAGGAGACAGCCACATAAAGGTAGCAGCCGCATGAAGGGGGCAGCCGCATGAAGGAGGCAGCCGTATGAAGAGGGCAACCGCATGAAGAGAGCAACCGCATGAAGAGATCAACCGCATTGGGGTGACAATCACATAGGAGTGGCAATCGCGTAGGGAGCTTTGGACTTGGCAGATCATGACAGCTATAAAAGATTTTCTTCTTTTCCCTAGGAGCACGCCATCATGTCAGGGCTATCATTTCAGTTTTATGTCAGAGTTGTCACTTCATCTTTTTGTCAGAGCTGCCATCAGGACATTTAATAAGGCAGTTGCTTTATGGCCAGCTATAGAGGCGAACTGCTTAGGGTCACGTGGCTCCTTCCTGAGCCGTATGGAGCTATCCGAGCCGCATGAGGCTTTAAAGGAATATTGAACAGCATGAATGTCTAACGGATTCCTGAGCCGCATGAGGCTTTTTCTGTCTGAGCCGCATGGACTTTTATTGTTATTTTCCATGCTTCTACAAGATCCCCTTCAAAGTTTTCAATTTGAAAAATTGAAATACTTTGAATAAGAAGCATGGCTATGTAAACTCTTCTGGCCGCATAGGATTTTCTAGCCGCATGGACTTCCTAGCCGCATGGACTGTCTGGCCGCATAGACTCCCTGCAACGTGTGCATCTCCTACCACATGTGCGTCTCATTAATTGTTCTTAATTTGCTTTGGATTTAAAGCCGCCTTTTGGGGCAGGATCCCAAGGGTCGGTTTTAAATATCCGGATTTTCCTCGATGACCGAAGAGTCAATTTTGTTTCTATGCAGCACGCGGATCAAAGCGTTTCCCCTTCCTTCTGCCTATAAATAGGAGCATTTTTTGGTCAGAGAGACTTCTTTATTTTCTTCTGTCTTCAACTCTTCTTGCCCTAGGTTGCTATCTTCGTCTTCCTTCTCCGCTCATCAATCAACAATGGCCCCCAAGTCTTCCAAGGCCGCGGTGAAGGGTAAGGGAGTGGCTTCTTCGTCAGTCACGGCGCCTGAAGTTCACCCCGACGTTCACCCCACCATTGCTGGTAAGGGTTTGGGCGGATCGTACACTTCGAAACCCTAACAAAGACGGCTCTGTTGCATACTTTATGTACAAGCCTTTAATGCGTCCCTCGTCTTCATCGAACTGTTCAAATTGTATAGGCCGTATGTATGTCCCACGTCCGAGCCGTATGAAAGTTTGTCTAGTAACCGCATAGACACTTCACAAACTGAACCGCATAATGACCCGTCGAACAGAGCCGCATAAGTCTCTCTGAATCGAACCGCATGAAGTCCCTCAAATAGGACCGCATAAGCTCATCTGGACTGGGCCGCATGAGGCTCTGGCCATCTTCTAACTTTGTTTCTTTTTATCTTTGATTCTTAGCAGCATCCCTGCCGAAGGCTGAGATCATTGTGAAGGAAGAGCTGCTGCCTCCTTTCAAACAAGTGTCATCGCTCGTTAAGGAGGAGGTAATACTAAAAATGGAAGAACAAAAAGGAGAGCTGGCGCCTATTGAAGTTGTTGTAAAGGAGGAGCTCCAGTCTGACGGTGGTAGTATTGGGAGTTCTGACCCTCCTGCTCCGGACGAGGATTTTACTCAAGTAGATCCTTCATATAAAAAATGGTTGAGGGATTGGTATATGCGCCCCCGCAACTAGGATTCGTAGGCCCTCATAAATGTCCGTCTTTTGTCTTGATATTTCTGTCTGTCTTTAGCTGTAGTTTGTATTTTGCTTCTTTTAGACATCAATGTAATCTTCTTCCTTCTTGTCTGAATGAAATGATAGAGAACTTTTCTGGCTTGCTCATGAGATGTAGTCATGTGAATGTAACTGATTTTGGATGAACAGAATATATTTGCTCTATTCTTTGCTTGTAGTAGTTGCCCCAATGGAAGACTTTTTTGTGGACCTATTATCCTTGGCGTACCCTGGTTCTGGATACGGATAATAAGTTAGGAGAGAACCAACATACTTACTCAGAGGTAGTGAGGAGATGGTAAATATGAGGGTTTTTTTGATGAAGCCTTCCCACTCAGAGGTAATGAGGACATGGCAGGAGTGGGCTCCATGAAGGGTGCATAGAACAGCTCAGAGGTAATGAGGACGTGGGAGTTCTATGTACGGGGCAGTTTGTTTTTGATGGAAGGGAAACAACTCAGAGGTAACATTGACGTGGTTGTTTTAGAGAATTTGTGGATCTGTTACCCTTTTTGTGCACTGAAAGTGCGGGTATTGGATCATAAGGAGGGAGCTCTTCTTAGGAGAAAAGTTCAGAGGTATGATCATACATGACTTACTACCTAAAAGACGCAATATAGATTCATCTGTAGTGGCCAGAGTGTAAGTTCAGCGGTACCAGAGGGTACGTAACTCATCACTTTGAAAGATTTGAAGTCGGGATGTGAGTCCAGCGGTAACACAGGGTACGTAACTCATCACTTTGGCAGTTTTAAAGTTGGGATATGAGTTCAGCGGTACCACGGGGTATGTAACCCAACATCCTGGAGGATTTGAAGTCGGAATGTGAGTTCAACGGTACCACAGGGTACATAACTCAATATCCTGGAAGATTTGAAGTCGGGATATGAGTTCAACGGTACCACAGGGTACATATCTCAACATCCTGGAAGATTTAAAGTCGGGATGTGAGTTCAGCGGTACCACAGGGTACATAACTCAACATCCTGGAGGATGTCGTTTCAGACGTAATACTTGTTTAGGAACTTACCGTTGATGGGCAACATGAGCAAGTCTTCATTTTGTTTTGCGAGGCGGTAAGCTCCATTGGAGAATACAGCGTCGATGATGAACGGGCCTTCCCACTTTGGCTGAAACTTGCCGACAATTTTGTGAGTCATAACCATCGGCCTTCGAACTGCCAGAACAAGATCGCCCACTTGGAATGTTCTAATTTTAACCTTTCTGTTGAAGGTTCCGGAGATACGGGCTTGGTACAGCTCGATTCGTTGTTGAGCTAACAGGCACTTCTCATCTAGGGCCTCCAACTCTTGTAGTCGGCGATGGTGATTATTATCTATCATCAGTCGGTAGGTGACAGCGATACGGAGTGAGGGGATTTGAGTCTCCAATGGGAGAACTGCCTCACTTCCATATACCAGAGAGAACGGCATATTTTCAGTGGCCATCCGTACTGTAGTGCGGTACGCCCATAAGCATTTGCCGAGCTTTTTATTCCAGTCGCATTTGTTTGATGACACGAACTTCTTGAGAAGCTTGATGATTGTTTTGTTGAATGCTTCAGCCAAACCATTAGCCGTCGGGTTGTATGGTGTTGAAGCAATATTCTGGATTTGGTGTTTGTCGTAAAACTGATAGAAGGCGTGGCTTGCGAACTGCAGACCATTATCGTGGATGATCATTCGGGGAAGTCCGAAGCGGTAGATAACGTGATGCTTGAGGAAGCTGATCACGTTTGAAGTCTTGACTTCTACCAGCGGAATAGCCTTCGCCCATTTGGAGAAGTAATCTGTGATTGCGAGTATGAAGCGGTGTCCTCGGGACGAAGGCGGAGTGATCGGACCAATGATGTCCATTCCCCATGCTTCAAATGGCCAGGATGCCACCGTCGGATGTAGAAACTCGGATGGCTGATGGATGAAATTTGCATGGACTTGGCAAGCTTTGCACTTTCTTGCATAGTCTATCGCATTCGCAACCATCGTGGGCCAGTAATAGCCCATTCGGCGAAAGCGATCTTGTAGTTTTGGGCCAAGCTGATGGGCCCCACAGATGCCATCATGAGCTTCACGCATGGCTTCTGTGTTTGACAGACATCGAAGCAGTAATCCATCGTATGATCGCCGATACAGCATTTTTGTCTATCGTAAAAGAATCTGAGGGGACGTCTTCTGATAGAAGTGGCTTCTTTCGGATTCTCTGGCAGGATGTCGTAGACTACGAAGTCGATGAATGGTTGTCTCTAGTCTGGTGCTTCGTTGACTGTCAGCACGGAGTAACTCTCAACACATTGAACATTATTCCTGGGACAGACCAACTCACGGCCTATGATGTCAACCAGATGATGAACATGATTCAGAACTGCTAAGGAAGCGGCATGGCCTGCTAGGGCATCGGCTTCAATGTTCCGGAGCCTGGGAACGTGTTCTATGAAGAACCCTCCCAAGGACGAGATGATGTCAATCGCTATTTGGTGATAAGGGATCATATCTTCATGGCGAACTTCATATAAATCCCGGATCTGGTTGACGATTAACTGCGAATCGCCGTATGCTTCCAGATACTCTACCCCCAGCTTATTTGTAAGTCGAAGGCCAATGACCAAAGCGTTGTACTCAGCCACATTGTTTGAACAGGACTCCGTGAGGGAGTAAGCCCGATTGATCACCAGCCCAGAGGGAGAAATCAACACCACTCCGACTCCAGCGACGATGTTGCCTTTGGGCCCAGTTCTCGAAGCCCCGTCGAAGAACATTTGCCAGATGGCATCATGGGAGACCGCATTTGAATTGGAGACCTCATCTGATATCTCTTCGTGTATTCTGGTTGACTCCGAACCTGGATGAGCTGCTAAAAAGTTTGCCAGAACTTGACCTTTAACAGCCTTCTGTGGGACGAAGATCATGTGGTAGGAGGACAGTAATATCGCCCAGGTAGCGAGGCGAGAGCTGAGTGCACCTGGCTTAGTCATGAGGACCCTGAGGGGGTTGACTCTTGATACGACATGGATGGTTTGTCCCGTGACGTAGTGTCGCATCTTCTGAATGACAAAAACCAGAGCAAGGCACTCTTTCTCCACGATAGTGTATCGATGCTCCGGCCCCATCATCATTCGACTGAGGTAACATATAGCTTGCTTATGGCCTGCATCGTTGTTTTGTGCTAGCAGAGCACCGAGAGAATGCTCCATTGCTCGCACATAGAGCAGGAATGGTTTTCCAGCGACCGGGGCCACTAGGACTGGAGAGTTCGTCAGATATTTGTTGATGTTGTCGAAGGCGCGTTGATATTCTTCATCCCAGATGAATGACATGCCCTTCTTCATGAGGTGGGTGAATGGTTGACATCGTCCGGAGAGATTAGAGATAAACCTCCTGATGTAAGCTAGTCTACCTTGAAGACCTCGGAGTTCACGAAGATTTCTCGGGGGACCCATCTCCATGATTGCCTTCATCTTCTCAGGATCTATGTGGATACCTTGGGAAGTAATGATAAAACCCAAGAAATTCCTGCTGGATACGCCCAAGAAGGATTTCGTGGGATTCATTTTCAAATTGTGCGCTCGTATCAGGTCGAACACCGTCCTTAGATCATGTAGATGATCTTCTTTAGAGCAGCTCTTGATGACGATGTCATCGACGTAGCATTCCACTATCTTGCACAAGTGGTCTCTAAAGATGACGCTCATAGCTCTTTGATAGATGGCACCAGCATCCCTTAAACCGAAATGCATGACCGTGTAGCAGTATGTGCCAATTGGTGTTCGAAATGATGTATATTTTTTGTCATTAGGGAACATCTTGATTTGGTTGTACCCCGAGAAACCATCCATGAATAACATACACTCGAAGCTGCAGGTATTGTCAATCATGATATCGGTGATAGGGAGGAAGAACTAATCCTTCGGGCATGCCTCATTCAGATTGCGAAAGTCGATGCAGATTCGAATCTTTCCATTCTTCTTGAAGACTGGTACTATGTTGGCGACCCAGTCTGAATGCTGTTCCTCGCGGATGAAGCCACTGGTTATCAGTTTATTGATCTCAACTTCAATGGCATTCATGATGTCGGGGCGGAACCGCCGTTGCTGTTGCTTGACCGGTTTTGCGTCCGAACGGATGTTGAGTTTATGAAGTGCAACCTCGGGGTTCAGTCCTGGCATGTCTTCGTAGCTCTAGGCGAATACGTCGATGTATTCTCTGACGAGTTGTAGTAGTGATTCCTGCTCTCCGTCTGTTAGGCTTTTGCTAACGAAGATTGGTTTTGGAGAAGACTCATCGTCGAGGTCAACTTGCATGACCTCATCTTTAGTATGAGGCTCTCTTTGTTCGAACCGCTTCTCCCATTGCGCATCTAGCTGTTGGGCCCATGGCTCTAACTAAAGAAGTTCATGAATGTCTTCATCTTCTTCGTAGGCATCGGCAAATGCCATGTTGACGGTTAAGACTTGTCTGAATACTTCCCCGATGCTGACATCCGAATCAGAAGTTGGTGATCCGGTTGAGTGTGAATGCCAGTCGTATTCCTTATCCGAGCTTTCAGGGGTCGTCGCGGGTGTAAGATAACCTAGCCCACATCTAGTTTTGTTGTAATAATCTCGTGGTTTTCCAGCTGGGACATGCAATTGTAAGGGTAATCGCCGTCCAGTACCGTAGTTCAAGCCTGGCGTAGTTTCCAGATCATTCCCCTATTTTTGCATGAGGTACTTGGATCGAGAACTATACAGATAAAGGGGCAGTCTCCCGGTGTCGGGTTCGAGATCGACTTCTTCTATCCTGAAGGGTTGTGGATCATTCTTTCGACCGAAGATGATTGGATGATCCTCTCCCTCGACTATGCGGTAAGCGTCTTCCACTGGAGTAAGTTGGTTTGCGGCGTAGACATTTGTCACCTGTGTATGCAGGTGGGTGCCTATACCGTGTTCTATAGCATACATTGTACAAAGCTTATTAAGCTCGAGGTAGTTCAAAGATAACCCTTTATTGATGAAATAAGGTATCTTTTCTAGTAGGATTACATCATCTGCGGATGGAATATTAGTGTGAGCAGCCACATACTTGGCCAGCTCTGGCTCTTCTTCAACCACCCTCTGTGTCAATGAGGACTGGGAGGATGACTTGGGCGGCTTAATCATCAAGGGCTCCATGGATGGAGCAGGACGTGGAGTCATTGGCGTACTAGCCACCCCTAGTTTGGTGCTCGGTACTGGACAGGGGGTTGTTGGCTGGCTAGCAGTTCCCAACTTAGCGCTTGGCTGCCGATTCATTCTGGGAAGACGAATCGTCATCGTCTTGACAGAGGGATTGAGCTCCCCTATTTGTTGCTGGCTAGCTTTAGGCAGCCTGATCGTTAGTGGCTCTGTCGTGGGTCTTGGCACTTGGCCAGACCTTGGCAGTCGGATTATCATCTGCTCCTCTTGTGCAAAGAGGCTGATTGAGTCTTTAAGCAGAGTGGCTGTAAGTGGTGCAGCTCTGCCAGGTTTGCGGGCTTGAAGGTGGATCGTCAGAGGTTCTTCCGATCCAGTTGCCGCCTCAGTTGGAGCTTGAGTATCTCCTTCGACAAGGTGCCTTTTTGACTTCTCGTACAAGCATGAGTCGGAGTAGTAGGATTCGACCCCTTTAAATGGATCAATATTAGCAAATTCTGTCCTTACGAAGCCGTGATTGTCGACGTACTTGAAGCACTGGTGCAGTGTGGAGGGCACGATCATGTAGTCGTGTATCCAAGGACGCCCCAGGAGAATATTGTAGGAAGTATCCACATCTATGACATAACATGTCACTTCTGACTGAAGGTCGTCGATTTGGCCCTTTAAGCGAATCTTCCCGATCGGATAACTTCTGCCTGAATTGAAACCGCTGATGGCGGTGCTTTTCGGTGTCAGACGATGCATTAGGATATGCAGATGGTGTAGTAAGCTCTTGGGGATGATGCTTATTGAAGAACTGGGATCAATATGCATCCGATCCACCTTGATATCGCCAATGTACCCAGTATAATACAGAGGGCGATCGTGCAGGTTGGTCTTGATAAGCATATCCTGTGGAGTGAAGACAATGTTTGGCATTGAACCCGTGCAAGCGCTGTCTTGGAGATCTGCAGGCGAGCTTTCCCCAGTGAGATTCGACTGAGCTAGATATGCGTCGGCATTCTGGAGTGCCTCGCTTAATGCGATGCGAACATCCTTGGAGAGCCTCAGGAGCTCGTATAGCGATAATTTGGCCGGTGTGTTGGCCAATTGCGCCAAGATGTCAAAGTTGTAGGGCCTCTCCAGCCTATGAGATGTCTCTCTTCGGAGTGGTTTGTCGAAGCGAGTCTCCTTCGGCCTAGGCTTGTCGGTCGTCGAAGGCTGCGAAGGTCCTGGAGCATCAGCAGCTGTCGGCTGATGGTCTTCAGCCGAGTTACCCGGTGGAGGTTGGGTTTGTGCGCCAGAACGGGTAACAACGGCAGTAGCTTCTTCGACCTCCGTCGAGATTGTGCGGCATGATTTGACTTTCCTATTCTTCTTCTTGCTGGTGGAGGGAGGTACGGACTGAGTTACTTCGGGCACCAGGTCCGGATGGACCGACATGATCTTCCCCCATGATGTGGTAAGGGGCACTAGACCAGCAGCCTGGTCTCGGGGAGGTGAAAGGTTAGCGACCTCCATCTTCGCTCTGGGGACATGCACTACTCCATCTGGAGTCTCTATCGGAAGGAAGTTACCGAATTGTACTGACACCATGTTGGCTGCTACGGTCACCTCTTCGAAATCAATAGCCAGGGCCTTAGAATCGATGAGATGCTGGATGTATCGCTTCAGTTGGTAGCAGTCATGTGTAGCATGGTGGACATAGCGATGGTAGTGGCAGTACTTGGGGATCTCCATTTCTGCAAGACAAGGTTCACGCCTTGGAGGAGGGAGCTGAATTCGACCTCCTTGTATGAGCATGTCCAATATAGGCTTGACATGGCCATCCTCGAAGGAATAGGTTATATGAGGCCACTGCTTCTCTGCTGGCTTTGGTTCAGGCTTCGGTGCTGTGTCGGCCACCATAGCCTGTTTGCCCTTGTTGTCTTGATTGTTGGAGGGATTACCACCATTATTGCTGTTGGTGTTAGGGCGTTTGTCCTTGTCCTCTTCTTCCGAGAGGTGCAATCCCAATTGGCGAACTTTCTTCAACTTGTCTTCTGCGCTAGTGGTACTGATAATGAAAGTCTTCCAATCCTTAAACTAACTTTCGTCCATCCAGAGGCTGATCGTGGGAAGCAGCCTCTTTTGGCAAATTTCAATTAAGAAGGAATCAGGGTTACCGGAAGGCAACTTCATCGCGGTTTGACGAAACCACTCGATATAGTTCCTTGTCAGCTCCTTTTCTCCCTGGACAACGTCCATGAGGGTGGACATTGTCACGTCCTGTCCTACTTCGTAAAACCTTTCCAGGAACATATGTTTGAAGCCAGTGAAAGAATGGATACAGTTGTTTGGGAAGTTGCGGTACCAATCGAAGGCGACCCCTTCCAGTGCCCCGATGAACAACCGTGTAAGGATGGCATCGTCATGAGGCAGATGGTCGGTTGTGACTTCAAAGTAGATGATGTACCTGCTTGCATATGTCTTCCCATCATATGGATTGATCTTAAATGGTTTATATCTTGGTGGGAAGGGAACATCTCTCCACGCAGCAGGATACGGTTGTCGTATCCTGAGGTCTTGGCAGTTTTCTCGGGCGTGGAACATGGCCCGGAGCTCCTGGACCTCTCTTCTTGCCTCTCTGGCCTCGTCTACAGCAGTGGGGGCCGATATTTCAGGAGGATTATCACCCGGGTTTGGTGCGGCTGAGTTCGAGTCTGCATTGACCACGGGTCCCACGTTTGTTTGGCCAAGTATCCTTCCTTGCAGAGTTGGAAGGGCCACTTTTATCTCTTCTACAGATTTGACCAAGGTAAGAAGTATGGCCTCCAGGGTGTCGATGCGTTGGCGATTACTGGGACCGTCTTGGTTGCTGTCCTGTCATGAACACCGTCCTTACATGAGGATAGATAGAAGGAACGGTGGAGGACGCACCCTTTGAGTAATACCCCTGTACAGAGAAGTCGTCAGTGTATGTGGAAATGTTCTCCTCTGGTTCGGACTCAGAAGGAGTGGTACCCCAGCTTCAGAGCTTGCTTCATCTAGAGAGTTGTGGACGTCCTCAGGGACATCGGGATCTGCTGCATCTGTTGGGTGAATCGTTTCCTCTGGATTATCTTCTTGGAATACCGGATTGTCGTAGATATTTGGGGGAGTGCTACCCCCAGCTCCAGTGCCTCCTAGAGATGTGGACGATAAATCTCCAAGTGTGGCAGATTTCGTCTTTGAGCGGGTACCTTGGTAAACTCCTCCTGTAACGGTGGTAGACAACCGCTTAGAAGAGAGTTTCTTGGTTACACCGGAGAGATTCTCGGACTGAAGACATTTGTTTTCTTCCCTCTACCGCTGCCAAGAATCTTCAGAGCAGAATTACAGGAGGCGACGAGAAGCGCTTCGTCTTCTGAGCTTGGGTGTTGCAGTCGTTGGAAGATGGACCGCCGGTCTTCTTGTACTGCCGCGCTGTTGCAGCAGCAGTTGACAATGACTTGGCTGCAGTGATGTCCATGGAATGACTCTCTGCACACCGAAGCTTCTTCTCTTTCTTTGTGCTTGTGAAGGATCACGTCACGCAAGTCAGGTGCGCCTCGAGCAACCTTTACACCTGTTTTGTAGGCCCGAGAATCCCGAGCATATGAGTGTGTTGGCACCATGTTTGCTCCCTGATTGTTGGAAGAATCTTGGGAACCACTCTGTCCGTTTGCCGCCGGGGGCTGGACTCGAGTGGTTCGGTACAACTTTCTATCGGAGGCCTGCATAACAGTAAGCGGAGCGCTCGGATGGTCAGAGGTTGGGACAGCTAACTGAGCTCGCCGAGCCCGTGCTGTCCTAGACTTCTTCACTCTAGCACTCGAGGGTGCAGAGTAGGAAGAGTCCAAATGGTGCCGCAGAGAGTCTGGCACATGTTCTTGGGCGCATCTGGAGTCAGGACCGCATGAGAGGCGGTCAAAGACTGACCGCGAGCCGTATGGAGCAGATGGTATGCGGCTAGGTTTGGTGGCCATGCAGGCTATTTGTATGCGGCTGGCATGTGTGGCCGTATGACCCTTCTGTATGCGGCTAGGAGCAGTGGCCACATGAACTTTCGGGATGTGGCTGGAAGTCGTGACCGTGCAGGCTGCCTGCATGTGGCTGGCAGTTTTGGCCGCATGGGCGTTCTGCATGCGGCTGACTTCTGTGGCCGCATGAGTCTTCTCCATGCGGCTGGCGGTTGCGGCCGCATGAGCCTTCTTTATGCGGCTGGTACCCTTATGCGGCTTGGACCGCATAGAGTTCCTCTTTGTCCCTACAAGTCCAGCATCATAGTATTTTCTTCTGCTGGACTTAGGGAAAGCAGAGTCCTCTATGGCCTGAAGCGGGGCCGCATGAGAGTTTTTTCTGCCGTCTTGAGCAACAAAGAGTACTTCTTCGAGAGTTTGGGGAGGAGCGAATGATTTGGGCCTCCACTCCCTGCGGGCCTTCTTCGTGCGGGCTCGCCGCTGGACAGGACCAGCGCTCCCGTCGGAGAGCATTTCTTCAAACGCCTGCTGGTCGAACCGGGCGACCAGTATTTGTTGAGTAGAGCCAAGTTTGGCTGCGTTCGATTGCGTCACCAACTCCTCAGCCGTAGAGAAGTTAGTCCCAAGCAGAGTCGCCATCGTGTTTGCCATTGATTGTAAAAGTGCAGAACAATTTTATAGGAGGACTGAACTTAGACTCACAATACAAACTCGCTCGCACAAAGAAAGCCTAGGAATGAAAACCTAGGTACAGCAATCTAAGTACGATTATTTATTTTTGATTCTAGGGGGGGTGACGATAGAGGCTCGGAAAAGCGACGACAGCTCTGCCTTACTCCTTGAACGATTGGACGTAGCCTTGGCTCTGATGAAGAAATGCTCTCGGGATGTGTGGAAAGAATCCTCTGTGCGTGCCTTTGTCTCTCTGTGTGTCCAGCCGGGTGGAGAGAGTCTCCTTTGCAAGGAAATGACACCTTGCTATTTATAGAAGTGGGGTGTGATCATTAGGGTTTACAATAATTGCCCTTTGAAAAGTCGACGGCCAATAATCTGGACCATTAATCATGATTGCAACAAATCTGGGCAGTTAATTTTTGATTGCGCCAAATCCGTATGGGCAATTAATGCTGATTGCAATGAATCTTCATGACAAGCTCGGATCTCCCGCCACGTGTTCAATTTGTTTAATTACAATAAATCTGATTTGATCCGAGTAATTATGATGATTATAACAAATCTGGGTTATTTTGATTTGCTAGCAGCCATAACTCCGAGGGGATAAGACTGCTACGTGTCTCAACTGTCATGAGGATCGCAACGTGTCTCAACTATCATGAAGGGGACGTCCTGACAGAGTCGCATGAATGTGGTCTCTAAATGAACCGCATATGGGTGGCCCCCACACTCCTAGCCGCATGAAGGAAGCAGCCGTATGAGGGTGGTGGCTGCATGAGAGGGATAGCCGCGTGAGGATGGCAGCCGCATGAATGTGGCAGCCGCATGAATGTGGCAGCCGCATGAAGGTAGCAGTCGCATGAAGGAGGCAGCCGCATGAAGGTGGAAGCCGCATGAAGGTGGCAGCCGCATGAAGGGGGCAGCCGCATGAAGGAAGCAACCGCATGAAGAGAGCAACCGCATGTAACGCCCCAGTCCCAAAATACGTAGGACCGAGTACGTGAACATGCCAGCTGCACATATACGAAGAACACTCCAATATATGGAATACTCATATATGCACATAAGCTGTAAATAAATAATCACAGGCCAGAATAACATATCTAATCTCATCACAGCTCAACACAGAAGATAATGAAGTCCAAATAAATAAATAAGAGTATCAAAAGATAGCCGGGTGAACATACTCACTCCAAACAGCTATGAAAAATAGTCTCACAAGATCGGAGTCCGACCTCCGTAAAATAGAAAGAGAAAGAGATGTAAAATAATGTCTACAACTGTCTCAAATAAGAAATAGACTAGAAGTCATAAGGCACTGCCTCATCATCAATGTAAGATAGCTCCAATGCCGCTCCGTACTCCTGTAGAAAATTGTCTAAACCTGGAGAGATAACCAGGTCCTAAGGGGACATAGCAAGATACAAGAAACACCATGCCATATAAACTGTGATAATATAATAAGAGAAAAAGGTATGCATACAATCGGGTTCCTGACCATTCTAATGTGAATATGCAGTTGAGATACATTCCTTCGACGCATGAGCCCTGGCTGAATATAGGATCTGGTATAGTCCCCTCTTGGGTACCAGTGACCAAGAGCATGACGTTCAAAAATGACAGTGGCCAACCTGAGAGGCTCATACCCGTATCTCCAGCGGAGCTTCCGGGTTACAAGGGAAGTGCAATCGAAGCCCATACGTCAGATAATGTTTTCCCCACCCAATGCCTAGTATCATCATCTCCATGACTGACATGTACCTATAGTAACCGCCAAGTCTTCTAGCATGCAATTCTATTGGCAGTTACCCCTATCCGTCGCACGCTCCATACGTATCGGTGGCCAGCCGACTACGCGAAAACGTGTCCTACATGCGACTCACATCACGTGATACAACAAGTGTCAAGGCCGTATGAGATATACCAATACCTCAACATCAATGGGTGGTCAATAAACTAAGTCAATGCAAGAGAATAAATAAAGCAAGAAAACGGCCGATAGAGTCGCTTGCACCCAAGTGTGACTTAGACGCACAGTTTAAATAACACGAAATAAAATGCTAAAAATAACAACTGAAAATAAGAATATAATAATCACAGAGTAAGGTGGCAAGGTATCTTGCCTGGTGGTGCAAAGTGGCAAGTCCAAGAGTAGCAAGTGTCAGCACCAAAACTCACAAATCACAGATGACTCCAAACGCTGAAACAAACATAAAAAATGATCTCGGTGAAGAAGATATACCTAGGAAATGCCTGTCCAAAAGTCAAATTCTGGAACAGGGGCAAAATCTTAATTTCGGATCAAAACGATGTCCGCCGTTAGACCCATTTTGCACCGAAACACGTGCCAAAGTCTACGGCCTCTAAGGTCATCAAACTATATGTCTACGGTTTCAGTTTGAGGAGAGGAACTCAACAGTATGTCCAGTTTTGGATTCCGAGGAGCCGTGTACAAATTCGCCCGTTTGAGTGGGTCGCAGGCCCGCCAAAAATGGGTTCCGATTCGACCTTCTCAGAATCGAACCAAACTTGGCATGCAGGACCAGAATTTCGATCCGGACCTGTTGGCGCAAGTTTTGTCTTGATCCGACGACTGTACACGAAGTTATGGGCAAGTTTGCAAAATGCCGATACGAGATATCTCGACGGATACGCGTTGATTTCGTCGCGCACACGCAATCCGTCAGTTCCCACACGTCGGTAACATCCATATGCGCCTTTCGATGTGTATGGTGCACGACCACGTCCCCTGGTTTGTTGGGGCGTACGTCATATCGGAGAAAATTCTAAAATTTTATATAAATTAACACAGGTTTTTCTCCAACTTCAACATCAGTTTATTTCTTACACGTTAATCGAAACAACGATCCAGAAGATGCGTTGTGATCTCGGTTATGTTGTCTTCACATGTGTTCAAAGTTTAATGGTCAGCAAGAAAAGTGGCCGACAAGTTGGCGTTTCGAATCAGTTTTTAATAATAAAAAAAGTGGATTTTTCTCCAACTTCGTCTCGATTTTTCGAGCAACTTGTATGGCCATGTCAAAATCCACCTAGGGGATCTTGAAGAGGGACATGAGGGCTTTTTACACAAATTTACGGATCTAAAAACGGACTAGAATCAAGAGAGAAATCAAACGGGGAAGTTTGGTACCTTGAGTGGAAAAACTGCTCCGTGGGTGACGCGGGGCTGACTTCCGATGCTCCGTTCGTCGTGCACAAAGCTCCGTCGCTGTTGAAACAAATTCGTAGTTGAAGAGGGTATAATCAGCCTCAACTTTCGTTTTGGAAGATTAGGGTTTTGAGGCTTGTGGAAAAAGTTGTATTTATACCAACTTCTAGTAAAACCTAATACCTATGGGTTTAGGAATAGTAAACCTAATACCTATATATATATATATATATATATATATATATATATATATATATATATATATATATATATATATATATAATATAATATATATATATAGTTTGATATAATATATATATATATTATATCAACTTATATTATATCAATTTATATCAACTTATAATATATATATATATATATATATATATATATATATATATATATATATATATATATATATATATATATATATATATATATATATATATATATATATATATATATATTAGGCTAGAAAAATTCCTAAAAATTTACAAATAATTTCCTAAAAATCCTAGAATTTATATTCCTTATTTAATAGAAATATTAACATGCACACACATAACAATATATATACACACACATACATTAATTATACTATTAAACTAGTAGTAAATAAATCCATAATTAATGAAATGCTTAATGAAAATTAATTATAAAAATCAATTATAAATTATGGGGGTTTACATCCTACCCAACTTAAAGAAAATTTCGTCCTCGAAATTAAACTAATGTCGGGGGGTCCAATGCAATGCAAGGAAATTAATAGCAATTTAAAACTCAACTGCGAGACATACCTTCGTCTACGAACAAATGCGGGTAGCGGTTTCTGATGTCGTCCTCGCGCTCCCAAGTAGACTCCCCTGGCGAGTGATACTTCCATGCCATGCGGACCAATGGAATGGATTGATTCCGCAACACCTTCACTCGGCGATCGAGGATACCTACTGGTTGCTCTTCATACGACAAGCTCGGTCCAACTGTGATCTCGGAGTGATCAAGCACATGATTGCTGTCCGCCACGTACCTCCTCAGCTGAGATACATGGAATACGTCATGCACTCCCTCCAGCGACGGTGGCAATGCCAATCTGTAGCCAACCTCTCCAACACGTTCCAAGACATCGAAAGGGTCGATGTACCTTGGACTCAACTTGCCACGTCCTCCGAATCGAATCGTGCCTCTGGTGGGGGATATCTTCAAGAACACATGGTCACCCTCTTTGAATTCCAAGGATCGACGACGATTATCTGCCCACTGCTTCTGACGATCCTGCGCTGCTCGCAGGTGGTCCTGAATCTTCTTCACTGTCTCCACTGTGCTCAAGACCAACTCGGGACCCAATAGCTGTCGCTCTCCTATGTCGCTCCAACAAACAGGAGAGACACTTCCTACCATACAATGCTTCAAACGGAGCCATTTAATGCTCGCTTGATAACTATTATTGTAGGAAAACTCAACAAGATGAGGATGGTCCTCCCACGAACCGCCAAAATCAAGCATACACGCTCTCAACATATCCTCTAGCGTCTGAATGGTACGCTCCGACTGGCCGTCTGTCTGCGGATGATACGATGTGCTAAACTTCAATCGGGTGCCCAAACTCTCTTGCATGCTCCTCCAAAAGTACGAGGTGAATCTCGAGTCACAGTCCGACACAATACTAATAGGCACACCGTACAATCTCATAATCTGCTCCATATACATCTTCGCCAATACCTCTGTCGACTGGCCCACTCTAAAAGGTAAGAAATGGGCTGACTTCGTAAGTCTATCAATAATCACCCATACTGCGTCACGTCCTCTAGGACTCCGAGGAAAACCTGTGACAAAATCTATAGTAATGTGCTCCCACTTCCACTCAGGAATGGGTAGCGGCTGCAATAATCCGGCCGTCCTCTGGTGCTCAGCCTTCACTTGTTGACATACCAAGCACTTGGCAACGAAACGAGCTATCTCTCGCTTCATTCCATGCCACCAATAATACTGTTGTAAGTCACGATACATCTTGGTCCCTCCGGGATGAATAGAATAAGTCGAACTGTGAGCCTCGGCCATCAGCTCCTGTCATAGATCTCCATTGGAAACATAAATGCGATCACCATATCGCAATGTCCCATCGGTGTGGATCCTCAATCCTGTCTGCTCTCCTGCTTCGGTCCTCTCTTTCAGCCGTCGAAATCTAGCATCATTAGGCAATGTTGCCTTGATGCGCTCTACTAATGATGATTGCACCTGGAGGTTGGCTAATACGCCATCTGCTCCCGACGGTACTACCTCAATACCAAGCTGCTCCAAGTCTCTAATCAATTCCTTCTGTGTAGTCAAAAAGTATGCCATGGGCTTACGGCTTAATGCGTCTGCCACGACATTAGCCTTGCCCGGATGATAATGTAGCTCGATCTCATAATCCTTCATCAACTCCAACCAACGTCGTTGTCGCATATTCAACTCCTTTTGCGTGAACACGTACTTGAGGCTCTTATGATCAGTGTAGATATCAACCTTCTCGCCGTACAAGTAGTGTCTCCATAGCTTCAAGGCAAAGATAACCGCTGCGAGCTCTAGATCGTGGGTCGAATAATTCTTCTCCTGCACTCTCAACTGTCGAGATACATATGCTACTACCCGACCGTGCTGCATCAATACACATCCTAATCCCTTCCCGGATGCGTCGTTGTAGATCACAAATCCTCCTGGGCCCGATGGTAGTATCAAGATCGTTGATGTGGTCAACCGCTTCTTCAACTCGTCAAAAGCGGCTTGACACTCTTCTGTCTATACAAACTCCTGATCCTTGCAAGTCAATCGAGTCATAGGCCCTGCTATTCGAGTGAAATCTTTTACGAACTGTCGGTAGTAACCCGCAAGTCCGAGGAAACTTCTAACTTCAGAAGCTGTTGTGGGAGCGGGCTATGATTTGACTGCTGTGATCTTCTCTGGGTCCACTGATATACCATCACCCGTAACAATATGACCAAGGAATGATACCTCCTTAAGAAAGAAATAACACTTGCTAAGCTTCGCAAAGAGTCTTTCGTTCCTCAATGTTCCCAAAACTATCCGTAGATGCTGCTCGTGCTCCTCTTGACTCTTGGAGTAAATCAAGATATCGTCTATAAAGACTACTACAAATTTATCCAAGTATTGGTGAAAGATCTTGTTCATTAAATTCATGAAAACGGCGGGAGTATTGGTCAAACCTAAAGGCATAACCAAGAACTCGTAGTGTCTATACCTCGATCAAAAGGCCGTCTTGGCAATATCTTCCTTCCGAACCTTCAATTGGTGATAGCCTGATCGTAAGTCAATCTTGGAGAATACTTTTGCTCCACTCAGTTGATCGAATAAATCATCTATACGGGGCAAGGGATATTTGTTCTTCACCGTTACTGCATTCAATGCTCTATAGTCGATACACATGCGCACTGTCCCGTCTTTCTTAGGCCAAAAAGAACGGGTGCTCCCCATGGTGACGTACTGGCACGAATAAATCCCTTCTCTAATAAGTCATCAATCTGCGTCTTCATCTCTACCAACTCCTTTGGTGCCAAACGATATACTCGAGATGAAATAGGCTTGGCTCCGGAAATAAGCTCAATAGAAAACTCAATATCTCGGTCAGGTGGTAGTCCTGGCAACTCCTCGGGGAATACATCCTCGAACTCGGTGATAATAGGGTGCTGAGGGGTGTCGTACATCATCATATGAGTCCCCGCTGTGGGTGCCTCACAACTATCTCTGTCTTCTTTGGTGAACTCAAACTCTGCCGCATTCGGTGGTCTAAAGATAATACTGCCCCTATGGCAGTCTATGAGAGCGAAATGCTGGCTCAACCAGTCTATTTCAAGAACCACATCAAATATCGGCATAGGGAAAACAAGAAGCCGTGCCATCATCTCTCTGCCATTTATCACTACAGGACAAAGTCTACAAATACCACTAACAGGTACAACTCCTCCTCCAGTGAGGATTTTAACATTCTTAGCTAAGGGTGTAATAGGAATGCTGTGTCTCATGGCAAAACTAGTGGCTATAAATGAATGTGTGGCTCCAGTATCAAATAATGTAATAGCAGGAAAAGATGCAACTAGAACCATACCTGTTATAACCTCTGCCTCTGTCTCTACATTCTCAACAGCTAGGGAGAATGCCTTTCCTTGGTTCTGTCCTGGGCCTTGAGCTCTGTCCTTGTTGTACTGTGCTGTCTGTGGGGGTAATGGTGGACGAGGTGCTGGGGCTGTGGGCCTCTGGGCCTGATGTGCCTGAACTAGAGCATGCTGCTCAAGACAATCTCTGGCCAAGTGTTGTCCTGATCCACATCTCAAACATAAGCCCAAACGAAGTCGATAGTCATCTCTAATATGCCCCTGCTTCCCGCAAAAGTTGCAGGTGGACTTCTGGTAAGGTGTGTGCCTCTGCTGGTACTGTCCCGTAGTCCTCCTGATAGGTCCACTCTGAGTAGCTCGGGCTGGTGTAGCTGCTGGGGTATGGCGCCTGCTGCTGTTCCTTGCGAAGAATCTCCTGAGCACGAGCTTCTTCTAAGACAGCTGAATGGAAGACTCGAGACTGAGTAGTCGTATATGACTTGAGCTCTGGTGCAAGCCCCTGGTGAAATTTCCTCGCCTTCTCTAACTCTGTCGGAATTAATCCCGCACCAAATCGACTCAGGCGATTAAACTCCGAGTCATACTTATCAACTGTCATATTCCCTTGCTTCAGATGGAGGAACTGGTCGTAGAGACCATCTCGAACATGAATAGGGAAGAATCTCTCATAAAATGCATCATAGAACTGCTTCCAAGTGATTCAAGTGCCTAATCGTCTCTCTTTCGCCTTCGACCAGTGGTGAGCATTGTCTTCTAACAGTAAGTCCAATACTGTCATCCAATCTCGAGCTGGCAACTGGGATGCCTTCAGTAGCTTCTCGGTACTAATAAGCCACTGTGACACCTCTAGTGGCTTCTCCGTCCCTCTAAAGGCCTTGGGGTTCATGTCTATGAAATTCTTGATAGAGCCTTCATAGGGATGCAGAGCCGGTGCTGGTGCTGGTACTGGAGGTGGTGGTGGAGGTCTAGCCATAGCTGCCATCATCGTCTGTCTCATCAGCTCAGTCTGCTGCCACTGCGCCTGCATCATGGCATACATAAACTGACTAGTAGGGCTCCCATCAGTCGGTGGTGGAGGCATCTGAGGTCCCGACTGTGGAGGAAACTGCTGAGGAAATGGTGGTGGAGGAGACAGTGGTACATTTCCTTCCGGTGGCATGGTAGTAGTCTGTCCAGCCTGGCTGCCTGGGGGTGCTGCGACCTCTGGGGACTCCGTCATCGGTGTCGTAGTAGGCTGCGACAGTCCTGACTGGTAAGGTGTCGCTGGAGTTATGGGGGGATTCTGTCCCTCCGAAGTAATCTCCTCACCAGATATGAGGGCCAAGACAGAAGTGCGTCTGCTTCGTAGATTCATACTATTGGCACGAGGAAGATAAGTTGATATTAGAAAAGATTAGATATGAAGTAAATCGAATAATCAAGGAAGTTTTGAAAAGATTGGAAGTCAAGAGATAGTAGTAGTTCTGGATGAGATATTCCTATTCCTATATGCAGGCTTGTTGAGCACAGTCATGTAACCCAACAATATTAGATTGACCTGCATGGGCCACCACAAAAACATATAACGCCCCAGTCCCAAAATACGTAGGACCAAGTACGTGAATATGCCAGCTGCACATATACGAACACTCAAATATTTAGAATCCTCATATATGCACATAAGCTATAAATAAATAATCACATGCCAGAATAACATATCTAATCTCATCACAGCTCAACACAGAAGATAATGAAGTCCAAATAAATAAATAAGAGTATCAAAAGATAGTCGGGTGAACAAACTCACTCCAAACAGCTATGAAAAATAGTCTCACAAGATCGGAGTCCGACCTCCGCAAAATAGAAAGAGAAAGAGATGTAAAATAATGTCTACAACTGTCTCAAATAAGAAATAGACTAGAAGTCATAAGGCACTGCCTCATCATCAATGTAAGATAGCTCCAATGTCGCTCCGTACTCCTGTAAACAATCGTCTAAACCTGGAGAGATAACCAGGTCCTCAGGGGACATAGCAAGATACAAGAAAATACCATGCCATATAAACTGTGATAATATAATAAGAGAAAAAGGTATGCGTGCAATCGAGTTCCTGACCATTCTACTGTGAATATGCAGTTGAGATACATTCCTTCGACGTATGAGCCCTGGCTGAATATAGGATCCGGTATAGTCCCCTCTTGGGCACCAGTGACTAAGAGCATGACGTTCAAAAACGACAGTGGCCAACCTGAGAGGCTCATACCCGTATCTCCAGCGGAGCTTCCGGGTTACAAGGGATGTGCAATCGAATCCCATACATCAGGTAATGTTCTTCCCACCCAATGCCTAGTATCATCTTCTCCATGACTGACATGTACCTCTAGTAACCGCCAAGTCTTCTAGCATGCAATTCTATTGGCAGTTACCCCTATCCGTCGTACGCTCCATACGTATCGGTGGCCAGCCGACTACGCAGAAATGTGTCCTATATGTGACTCACATCACGAGATACAACAAGTGTCAAGGCCGTATGAGATATACCAATACCTCAACATCAATGGGTGGTCAATAAACTAAGTCAATGCAAGAGAATAAATAAAGCAAGAAAACGACCGATAGAGTCGCTTGTACCCAAGTGTGACTTGGACGAACAGTTTAAATAACACAAAATAAAATGCTAAAAATAACAACTGAAAATAAGAATATAATAATCACAGAGTAAGGTGGCAAGGTATCTTGCTTGGTGGTACAAAGTGGCAAGTCCAAGAGTAGCAAGTGTCAGCACCAAAACTCACAAATCATAGATGACTCCAAACGCTGAAACAAACATAAAAAATGATCTCGGTGAAGAAGATATACCTAGGAAATGCCAGTCCAAAAGTCAAATTCTCGTAATTTCGGGTCAAAACGATGTCCGTCGTTGGACCCGCTTTATACCGAAACGTGTGCCAAAGTCTACGGTCTCTAAAGTCGTCAAACTATATGTCTACGGTTTCAGTTTGAGGAAAGGAACTCAAGGTATGTCCAGTTTTGGATTTCGAGGAGCCGTGTACAAATTCGCCCGTTTGAGTGGGTCGCAGGCCCGCCAAAAATAGGTTCCAATTCGACCTTCTCAGAATCGAACCAAACTTGGCATGCAGGACCAAAATTTCGATCCAGACCTGTTGGCGCAAGTTTCGTCTTGATCCGACGACTGTACACGAAGTTATGGGCAAGTTTGCAAAACGCCGATATGGGGTATCTCGACGGATACGCGTTGATTTCGTCGCGCACACGCAACGAAATCGAGTTCCGTCAGTTCCCACACGTTGGTAACATCCATACGCGCCTTTCGATGCGTATGGTGCATGACCACGTTGCCCGGTTTGTCGGGGCGTACGTCATATCGGAGAAAATTCTAAAATTTTATATAAATTAACACAGGTTTTTCTCCAACTTCAACATCAGTTTATTTCTTACACGTTAATCGAAACAACGATCCAGAAGATGCATTGTGATCTCGGTTATGTTGTCTTCACATGTGTTCAATTAGTTTTTACGAAAGTTTAATGGTCAGCAAGAAAAGTGGCCGACAAGTTGGCATTTCGAAATAGTTTTTAATAATCAGAAAAGTGGGTTTTTCTCCAACTTTGTCTCGATTTTTCGAACAAGTTGGATAGCCATATCAAAATCCACCTAGGAGATCTTGAAGAGGGTCATGAGGGCTTTCTACACGAATTTACGGATATAAAAACGGACTAGAATCGAGAGAGAAATCAAACGGAGAAGTTTGGTACCTTGAGTGGGAAAACTGCTCCGTGGGTGACGCGGGGCTGACTTCCGATGCTCCGTTCGTCGCGCACAAAGCTCAGTCGCTGGTGAAACAAATTCGTAGTTGAAGAGGGTATAATCAGCCTCAACTTTCGTTTTGGAAGATTAGGGTTTTGAGGCTTGTGGAAAAAGTTGTATTTATACCAACTTCTAGTAAAACCTAATACCTATGGGTTTAGGAATAATAAACGAATCACCCCACGGGTTGGGTGGTCGCGAGTCTGCTGCCAACAAGTGAAACTTTGGGAGGGGGAGGGAAGGGGGCCCGCCCACTTTATGTGGGTGGGTTGTTTTTTTTTGTTTTTTTTTCTACTCTAAAGCACCATTCAGGTGCTGCAATCAATCGGCCTGGCCGCCCCTTGGGGTGTGGCCGAGCCCCACCATTGCTCCTATTAATTTTTTTTAACAATTAACATTTACAAATATATATATATATATATATATATATATTTTTTTTTGATATATATATATATATATATATATATATATATATATATATATATATATATATATATATATATATATATATATATATATATATATATATATATATTAGGCTAGAAAAATTCCTAAAAATTGACAAATAATTTCCTAAAAATCCTAGAATTTATATTCGTTATTTAATAGAAATATTAACATGCACACACATAATAATATATATACACACACATACATTAATTATACTATTAAACTAGTAGTAAATAAATCCATAATTAATGAAATGCTTAATAAAAATTAATTATAAAAATCAATTATAAATTATGGGGGTTTACACCGCATGAAGAGAGCAACCGCATGAAGAGAGCAACCGCATAGGGGTGACAACCGCATAGGAGTGGCAGCCGCATAGGGAGCTTTGGACTTGGCGGATCATGCCAGCTATAAAAGATTTTCTTCTTTTCCCTAGGAGCACGCCATCATGTCAGGGCTATCATTTCAGCTTTATGTCAGAGTTATCACTTCGTCTTTTTGTCAGAGCTGCCGTCAGGACATTTAATAAGGCAGTTGCTTTATGGCCAGCTATAGAGGCGAACTGCTTAGGGTCACGTGGCTCCTTCCTGAGCCGCATGGAGCTATCCGAGCTGCATGAGGCTTTAAAGGACTGTTGAACCGCATGAATGTCTAACGGATTTCTGAGCCGCATGAGGCTCTTTCTGTCTGAGCCGCATGGGATTTTCTTGTTATTTTTTATGCTTCTACAATACCAGCCGAGGACTCCAGGTATTCAGAATTTCTTGAAGATGAGGCTACGAGACTTCAAGGGTACGGAGGGTATCCTTTACGCGGACGACTGGATCGAGCATATAGAGGAGATTTTTCGTCTCGCAGAGATACCGACTAGACTCCAGGTGGAAGCAGCGGGCAGCATGATACAGGACCTTGCCCGCACTTGGTACCAGACCGACCCCAGGGTTGGTACTACATGTAATGCCTATAGTTCGTATTACGTATTTTGAAATACGTGTACATATTTTATCTTGTATTGCATGATTCCTTGCTTGGCTTATCTTGGCATTACATGGCTTGGTCTATTTTGGATTGGTTCGGCTAGGCTTGGGTTGTCTTGGCTCATCATGAACCAAGGGACGAACCCTTACCTACCACCACCATCATCCTTTATTAACCCATTCTCTCATTCTCTCTCTTTATTTACTTCTTCTTCTCCACCATTACTTCTTCAACCACCAGAAAAGAGAGAGAGAAAGCTTAGGCAAGTGTAACTTGCTTCATGGAGGAACTTCGTTTTTATTATTCCATTCTCTTCCTCTCGAAATTCTAAAACACTTTGGTACTTATCATTTCTAATTTTCATGGCTCAATTTGTGTAGATCTAAGTTTATAGTATTTTCGGATTTCTTGGGTTTTGATCTACTTAATATTATTATTTCCAAGTTTTGATGGTTTCATGTTGTAGAGAATTTCGTTCTACCCCATTTTGACCTATGGAAGTCCTGATTTTGACTTTAAATGAAGGATTAATGGAGCCTTAAAGCCATGGTTTCCATGGTTCTCCTTCTCGGATCTTTGGTGAAGGAGAACAGCTTTTGCGGCAACTCATGCGGCCAATTTATGCGGCAACTCATGCGGCTAGCTTTTACGACAACTCATGCGGCCAGCTTTTGCGGCAACTCATACGGCCAGCTTTATGCGACAACTCATGCGGCCAGCTTTTTACGGTAAACCTCATGCGGCCAGTCTTTTGTGGCAACCCTTATGGCAGGGTTATATTTTGGAACACGACATGATAATGTAGGGATAAAACATGATAGTGGCCCATCGTGGCGCACTCTTGATAAGTAACCTACATGATAACCTTGATATGCTGTTACGATAGTTAGCCTGTCATGACAAGTATGTATGACCTGGACACCGTGGGCGATTGTATTTGTACAAATAAACCAGTACTGTCTTGTATCATGTCTAGGATATGGATTCCTGAGTACCACGGTCAGGAATACCTACAGTAATTGACTAAGGCTGATAAACTAGAATAATTCAGTAGACATGAAGAGATTTCCAGCTATAGGCAATCCCGTTATCTGGGCGCATTAAGTGGACTTATATTCTACCGACGAGTAGGGCACATTTCCAGCACACAGTCACGTGTTGCATTCTTCATAAACGGACATTCGATCTAGATAATCGGATGGTCTGCAGGGCTTGTGGCTGTTGGGATAATCTCATTGCATCTTGCTAGTAACTAGGCCTGTGATAACCCTAGTTAGTTAAAAGTATCAAGCCGTACCCTTGATTGGCCGTGATTGATTGGATGGAGTTTATTCCAGCTTAGTCTTATCCTGATCATGTGCAAGATTGTGACATGAAATGATTATTGATGCTTGCCTTAACAATAACGATCAGGGGGTCCAGTTCTGTTCAGGCGAAGGATTACAACCCTGGTCCTTATTTGGTTTAAGGGTTGTAACCTGGCTCTCAGAGCAGTTCTGTGTCCTCTCTTCGTTTATTGTCTTATTGCAACCCCATGCCATGTTCGTCATATTTTACTTTACCTCAATACCATAATTATTTATACTGGCCTTAGCAATAAAGATCAGGGGTCCAGTTCTGTTCAGGCGAAGGGTTACAATCCTGGTCCTTGTTTGGTTTAAGGGTTGTAACCTGGCTCCCGGAGGAGTTCTGTGTCCTCTCTTCGTTTATTATCTTCATTGTACCAATAGTATTTGCGACAGATTTTTATTCAGGTGAAGGGTTATAACCCCGGTCCTTGTTTGGTTTAAGGGTTATGACCTGGCTACTTGAATGGTTTCCTCGTACTCAGTTTACTATTGTTATCTCTATTTTTATCAGTTCTTTATTTATTATCTTTAATATTCTATTGTGATATGCTGGTTTTAGTTCCTAAGTAAAGCCTCTCTTGTGGCACTTGCTCTTTCTGGGGTCTAACCCAGCTTGTTTTCTGTGGCCAGATATCGGAGCAGCACCAGAGGATCTACCTGTCTTCCATCCAGATGGTGACCACCAGGCGTAACCCTGGCAACGGGTGGGTTTCTTTTTGTCCTTCCACTTATTTGTAAAATTATTCTTTTGAGGCGTTTAGCCGACGAGCACGTGTTAGCTCGTATTGCACCTTTATTTACTGTTTGCCTACGGGCTGTAACATGATTGGCAAATCCTAGGGTTGATCATGTATGACTGAAACTCTTGCTAGTCCTGACATTTTGTACGACTAGCTTCATGATCATCCGAATATGTAATATATGGGACGCCTTGCTATTATATATTTGGTGCTCTGACATCTTGTAACTATTATTGCTTGCTTGAGATTGAGACAATAAGCTTGTTCATGACCATAGGAGACTGTTGGCTTGTAGTTAAACCCTCATGTATCTAGACAGCTATGACCGTATAGCAAGGTGGGTTGTACTTCAATATACGTAGCTGGCTATGTACGCCCCTGCTCTCCAGTATTCTGGTTATGGGACGTTACACTACGGGGCAAACTTGGGAGGCTTTTAAGAAGCTTTTCAAGGAGAAGTTCTTCCACGACACAGCACTTGGCGCGTTAGAGACGCAGTTTGAGAACCTGGTTCAGGGGAACCAGACAGTCGAGGAATACGCTGGGAGTTCTGCCGCCTGGACAGATTTGTGGAGGGCCTTAGCGAGACAGCGAAGGCTAGGAGATTCAGAAAGGGCTTGGTTAAGGAAGTCAAGTCCTTAACCAAGAGCAACAAGAATGCTACATTTGAGGAGATTTTGATGGGAGCCATGGCAGCAGAGGATGATCTGGAGCTGAAGCAAAAGCGAGGTCGTGATTCACATGCAGCCGATGGCAGTAGAGAACCGGCCAAGAAGCCCCATTTTCAGCAGCAGCATCAGCAGAGGCCTTTCCAGCAGCAGCATAGGCCGTTCCAGCAGGCACAATAGAGATAGGGTCAGCAGGCACCGAGATAGCAACAGGCCACCATTTGTGACTTCTGCAAGAAGCCAGGGTATAGGTGGAATGAGTGCAGGAAGAGGCTAGGCAAGTGCCTACTTTGCGGTTCATCGGAGCATCCGTTGAGGGAGTGTCCTGAAGCTTTCGGGCGTAAAGGACAGGGAGCAGGAACCAAGGCTCCAGTGGAGTAGCAGAGGGGACCATTGCCGACTCAACAACAGAAGTTTGTCCAGCACCAGCAGCAGACTAGAGGAGGCTAGCAGGGGCGAGCTTTCGCCATGGCAGCGGAGGATACCGAGGCAGTAAGCGATCTGATAGGAGGTTCTGTTCTTATCGACTCTTTTTCCGCATTCGTATTATTTGATTCGGGTGCTTCCCATAGCTTTGTGTCTGTATTATTTGCCATTAGACACCAGCTTTTTTCTGAACCTTTGCCTAGGACTTGCAAGATCACGACTAGGGGTGGTATTATCCTTGTCCGTAATATTTGTAAGGATCGGATAGTAGTTTTGGGAGGTCGAGAATTGGATGTGAGTCTGCTTGTAATGCCATTACCGAACTACGATATTGTACTCGGTATGGATTGGTTGAGCAGGCACCATGCCAGTAAAGATTATCGCGGTGGTAGAGTTCTTTTCAGCATGCCAGGAGAGCCAGAGTTCAAGTTCACCAAGCGGGAGTCAGAGCAGAGCAGCGATGTTTTCTGTGGAGTTTCAGCAGAGGAGCAGAGCGTGCCATATCCACTGATAGCTGAGTTTATGGATGTGTTTCCGGAGGAGTTGCCAGGATTGCCTCCGGACATGGATGTGGAGTTCTCTATAGACTTGGTACCCGGCACAGAGCCGATATCTCAGCATGTCTATAGAGTAAACAACAGTGAGCTTATGGAGTTGAAGAAGCAGGTGTATGAGTTGCAGGACAAGGGCTTCATCCGATCGAGTTCTTCACCGTAGGGTGCACCAGTACTCTTTGTACCGAAGAAGGATGGGTCTGTACGGATGTGTATCGACTACAGGGCACTCAACAGCCTCACGATCAAGAACAAGTACCCGCTGCCGAGGATCGATGACCTGTTCGATCAGCTGAGCAGAGATAAGGTAGTTTCCAAAATTGATCTGAGGTCAGGCTATCATCAGATGAAGGTGAAGAAGGAGGATATTTCGAAGACAGCTTTCAGGACTCAGTATGGCCAGTTTGAGTTTATGGTAATGCCGTTTGGGTTAACTAACGCCCCGGCAGTGTTCATGAACTTGGTGAACAAGGTATTCCACCAGTACTTGGACAAGTTCGTGGTGGTGTTCATCGATGACATTTTGGTGTATTTGAAGACCCCAGAGGAGCATGAGGAGCATTTGAGAGTGGTTCTAGAGACTCTCAGGAAGGAGCAACTTTACGGCAAGCTCTCGAAGTGTGAGTTCTTCTTGGATCGAGTCAATTTCCTAGGTCATGTGGTGACCGAAGATGGGATCTCAGTCGACCCGAAAAAGATCAGAGTAGTTGAGGCGTGGAAAGCACCGAGTTCAGTCGCAGAGATCAGGAGCTTTCTGGGATTGGCAGGATACTATAGAAGGTTTGTTCAGGATTTTTCCCGGATTGCAGAGCCATTGACTAGGCTGACCCGAAAGGACGCAGAGTTTATCTGGTCAGAGGAGTGTCAAGTTGCTTTTGATGAGCTGAAGAAACGACTGACGACAGCCCTGATTTTGACATTGCCATCAGGATCAGGCGGGTTCACTATCTACAGTGATGCCTCAGGGAAGGGTTTAGGTTGTGTCTTACAGCAGCATGAGAAGCTGATTACCTATGCATCCAGGCAGTTACGTCCGCATGAGAAGAACTACCCTACCCATGATTTGGAGTTGGCGGCAGTTATCTTTGCTCTAAAGCTGTGGAAGCACTATCTATACAGAGAGCGTGTGGTGATCTTCACAGACCATAAGAGCTTGAAGTATGTGTTTACACAGAAAGAGCTCAACATGGTTGGAGTTGATGAAGGACTTCGATATTTCATTATAGTACCATCCAGGGAAGGCCAACGTGGTTGCCGATGCCTTGAGTAGGTATCCGGTAGCTTTGTGCTTGACGATGGATCGTCACTTATTAGCAGATTTGGAGAGCTTGGAGATCGAGGTGATCGTGCCAGGAGTTCAGATGCAGATGTGGGGCCTTTAGATTCAGTCAGACTTGATGGAGAGGATCAAGTCAGCTCAGTTCGATGCTGTTACTCTGTGGTATATCCGAGAGCAGGTTAGAGCAGGATTGGCAGATAAAGAGTTCGTCATTGCGGAGGACAGCACATTGAGGTACGGTTCCAGACTGTGTGTGCCTAGCGAAGAGCTTCGGGAGCAGGTCATGCAAGAGGCCCATCGCTCTCAGTACACTATGCATCCAGGTGCCAACAAGTTGTATAGAGATTTGAAAGAGTATGTATGGTGGTATGGGATGAAGCGGGAGGTAGCATGCTTCGTAGCTAGGTGTCTAGTCTGTCAGCAGGTTAAGGCAGAGAGGTAGAGGCCAGGAGGACTGTTGCAGCTATTGTCCATTCCGGAGTGGAAGTGGGAGCACACGACGATGGATTTTGTTTCTGGATTACCGCGTTCACTAGGAGGAAAAGACGCGATTTGGGTCATCGTGGACAGGTTGACCAAATCGGCCCACATTTTGTCATTCAAAGTGGGGACGTCTACTGAGAAGCTAGCGGAGTTGTATATGCGGTAGATTGTCAGGATACATGGAGTTCCGGTGAGCATTGTCTCGGATCGGGATAGTCGCTTTACTTTCCATTTCTGGCAGAGTCTGCAGACTAGTTTGGGCACTCAGCTCAAATTCAGTACTGCATACCACCCTCATACGGACGGACAGTCGAAGAGGACTATTCAGACTCTCGAGGACATGCTGCGGACTTGTGTTCTGGATTTTGGAGGATCACCTGCACTTGGTGGAGTTTGCATACAACAACAGTTACCAGGCCAGTATTGATATGTCACCATTCGAGACCATGTACGGGCGTAGATGTCGTACTCCCTTGTCTTGGGATGATGTTGGAGAGCGAGCTTTATTGGGACCTGAGATGGTTGTTGACGCAGCTGAGAAGGTAAAGCTTATCAGGGATCGACTTCGCATGGCGCAGGACAGACAACGGCATTGGGCCGACAGCCACTAAAGACCTTTGCAGTTTGAGGTATAGCTTAGACTTAGGATTAGAATCTTGTTGTTTGTGTTTTTGTTGATTGTGTGATTGTTTTTACTTAATTGAGACCATGCTTGTGCTAGGTTGGAGATATGGTATTCTTGAGGATTTCATCGACTCGAGGCACTATTCATTTCGGTAGAGGAGGGAAGCTTTGCCCACACTACGTCGGACCTTTCGTTATCAGCGGAAGGGTCGGTGATGTGTCATATAGACTGGACTTGCCCCATTCCTTAGCGGGAGTCCACAATATATTTCATGTATCGTAGTTGAGATGGTATGTGGCGATCCTAGCCATGTAGTGGACCATTCCGAGATTGAGGTGGGCCCTACTCTCAGTTATCCAGAGCAACCTGTGGAGATTTTGGATCGACGGAAGAAGGTGTTACGGAACCAGTCGATACCCTTAGTTCACGTAGCTTGGAGGCATCACTCTCCAGGAGAGTCCACTGGGAGAGAGAGGATGAGATGCGCGAACGATGCCCCTATCTTTTCCAGTCTTGAGGTATGCTTTTGTCCTTTCTTAATCGTGCAGTTTGTCTTTAATTTCGAGGACAAAATTATTTTATGGGGGGGAGACTTGTAGCATCCACTTTTCATAGAAAGGATATTTTAGTCATTTTAGCCATTTTGACCATTTTAACCATTTTGTAATTTTTTAGATACTTTGACTTGTGTTGTGCTAGAAACTGGTTTAACCTTAGTGGACATTGTATAGGAGCCTAACCATGTCTTAGAAATTATTTTATTTTACTTATTAGAATTCATTTAGGGCTTGGATCCAATTTAGAAGGCTTTTAATTGATTTTTAAGCCTTTTGCATGTAAGCCTTTTTAGCCTTTTTGACTTGGGCCTTATCCTTACTTAAGAGAGAGTTGGCCCAAGTGAAAACCTAACCCTAGAGACCCCCATCTTGCCCGCCCACAGCAGTACACCCTCCCCTCTCTTTTCATTTGTGAAGTTTAGCCTCCACAAGTGAACCCTAGTAGATCTTCTCCTCCAAAAATCCTATTTTCTTCATCCGGAGTCCGTTTCTCCCCAAACGAACTCCGTTGCACTCGTCTAGAAGAGGAGGATCTGCTGGAGCATTGCTAACAAGGAGGCAGAGGAAATTGCTTGAGGGGAATCGACCGATATGAGAACCGAGGGACTCCGTTTATTACGTTTTCGACACTCAATAGGTAAACCCTTTTCTGCCATAGTTATTCTGGAATTTCTTTCATTTTGGCATCCATATAGGTGCCCTAGACTTGCCCATAAAGTTTGGCTAGATTTTTGACTTCGTTTGATAGCGGTATCGGACACGTGTCGGTCCTTTACGACACGTGTTCGACGAAATGCCGCTTAGGATAGAAAGTTGTTGTTTTTCGATTCCGTCTTCATGGATGTTTAGATAATATCATTATTAGAAACATTTGTGAAGACGGATTTGAAATCGACGACTTTTCTGCGGCGTTTCGAGCATCGGACGCACGTGCACGGATCCCGTGCACGAGGCCGTGCATGCCCTGCCGTCAGTGTGTTGTATCTCGATGCACAGACCTTATTTTCACCTGAAATTTCTTGAGCATATGGGGGAAACCTCAGTCCCCATGCTCCTAAAATTTCACGACTTCTCGTTGAGCGAGCGCGAAGAAATCCGACGTGCATCGTTCAGCCGTACTGTACACTCGGGATGATTTTTGTCGCTGAAACGGACTTCGTACGCGCTCTCGACGCGACAAGGACCCGTTCCAGGACCTGGAATGCATCGACCTATACCTAGAATACCCGAGGGACCAACCTCGAGTCATGGTATGGCGCGACGAGCGAGCCACGGAGGCCGAATCGCGTGCACGAGGGCACGCGCGGGCGCGCACGTACAGCAGGCCGCACATGTGTACGGGGCTGCGTGCGTCGCCTCGGCGCTCAATCGAGCGAGAACTGTAATGCCTGTGGTTCGTATTACGTATTTCTGGAATACGTGTACGTATTTTATTCTGTATTGCATGATTCCTTGCATCTTGGCTTGGTTATTCCTTGGCTTGGTTCGGCTTGGCTCGATTTTCTTTGGTTCAAAATAAACCAATGTAAACCCCCTACCTACCACCACCCTTTGTATTTATTACCCCCTTCTTCTCTCTCTCTCTTCATTTATCATCTTCTTCTTCCCCATTTACTTCCTTACCAACCAGAGAGAGAAGAGAGAGGTCTAGGCAAGTGCAACTTGCTTCATGGAGGAACTCTGATTTCATTACTCCATTCTCTTCCTTACTACATTTTAAAGCACTTTAGAACTTGGCATTTTTATTTTCCATGGCTAGATCCTTGTAGATCTATATTTGTTTCATTTTCGGATTTTTAGGGTTTTGATCTATTTAATCTTGTTATTTCTGAGTTTTGAAGGTTCCATGTTGTAGAGTAGCTCGTTCTATCCCATTTTGACCTAAGGAAGTTCGGATTTGGGCTCCGGATGATGGAGTTGTGGAGCTTGAGAACTTGGCTCTCATGGTGTTCTTCCTCTCAGAAATTTGGAGAAGATGAACTGTGCTTAGACTTGACTTGACCGCATGACAATTCATGCGGCCAGTGACTGAGCCGCATGAGACTCTCAGCCGCATAGGCTGGATCTCACTTCCTGGCCGCATGGGCTCATTCCCCATCGACCGCAGATGCTCTCTCTTATTCGAACCGCATAGACTTTTAAGTCCGGGCCGCATGACCCTGATCAATCCCGACCGCATATGGATCCTTCATTTCCTCAGCCGCATGAGCCTGATCCTATCCAACCGCATGGACTCTCTTCCGCTGGCCGCATGACTCGCTCACCCCGGCCGCATAAGCAACCACTGAACCCAGCCGCATGTGCATCCCCCTCATCGAGCCGCATGAACCCATCCCGCCAGTCGCATGGGTTCTCTTTCCTGAGGACCGCATGCGCCCTTGCACTTCCAGCCACATGTGCCCCCCTGCCCTGGCCGCATGGGATCTAGTAACCCTGGCCGCATGAGCTCTCCTATTTGAGCCGCATGCGCCCCCTCCTTCCTGGCCGCATGAGACTCTCAGCCGCATAACTTTTATGGTCCTGTGTACCATTATTTATCATTATTTGCCCGTGTTTTGTAACTCCTTTATTAGGTATTTTACGCCCATTTTATATCCTTACGCCTTTTGTCCTGAACTTGAAAATCATGAATTTATGTAATATGTTTGGAATTAATAACTGAGCCTGACACGATAGTGACCCGTAGTGGTGCACTCTTGACAAGAAAACCTGACATGACATGATAGTGGCCCGCCGTGGCGCACTCCTGACAAGTACACTTGACATGATAACCTGACATGATATATCTTGAAAAGCTGTTACGACGGCTACCTGACATGACATGACCTGTATAAATTACATGGACACCGTGGGCGATTGTGCTTGTACAAATAAACCAGTCCTGTCTTGCATCATGTCTAGGGAGGGACTCCTGGGTACCACGGTCAGGAGTACCTATTGAAATGGACTAAGGTTAATAACTAGATTAACACATTAGTCATGAAGAGATCTCCCAGCTACAGGTAATCCCGTTACCTGGGCACGCCTTGGGATCTGTAGCCTGCCGTCGAGTAGGGCACATTTCCAGCACACTGTCATGTGTTGCACCCTTCAAGCTACCTAAGGGTACATTCGTTTCCTGGACGGTGTACCCACCTGAATTCAACTCTAATCTTTTAACCCGGGTAACCTGGATGGTCTGTAGGGCTTGTGGCTGTGGAATAATCTCACTGCATCTTGTTAGTAAATAGGCTTGTGATAACCCTAGTTAGTTAAAGTATCAAGCCGTAGGTCTTGCATGGCCGTGAAATGATTGGATGGATTCTAACATGTCTAGTCTGCCCTTATCTTGTTCCAGATTACTGCCTGACTAGAATGCTTGTATTTATTTTACCGATAAATGGTGAGAATTCCAAGTTCTGCTCAGACGAAGGGTTACAACCCCGGTCCTTGTTTGGTTTACGGGTTGTAACCTGGTTATCTGAATAGTCCCATGGTTATCTCATCGTATATCATCCTGATGTATTTTTCTTTAATTCCAGTGCTTACTTTATTCCAGTTTTTTACTTTTATTTATACTCTTGTGCTGATTGTTGGTTTTAGTTCCTAAGTGAAGCTTCCTTTGTGGCACTTGCTCTTTCTGGGATCTGACCCAGCTGGTTTTGTATGGCCAGATTTCGGAGCAGCTCCAGAGGATCCACCGCTTTTCCAGCCCGATGGTGAACACCAGACGTAACCCGGGCAACGAGTGGGTTTATTTTTGCTCTCCCACTTTATTGTAAAAATATTCTTTTGAGGCGTTTAGCCGACGAGCCCCTGTTTAGCTCGATTGTATTTACTTACTGTCTGCCTACGGGCTGTAACATGATTGACAGATCCTAGGGTTGATCATGTATAACTAAACTCTTGCTAGTCCTCACATTTTGTAACGACTAGCTTCATGATCAGCTGAATATATAATATTTGGGACGCCTTATTATTGTATATTTAATGATCATACATCTTGTAACATTTACTTACTTGCTTGCGATTGAGACACTAGGCTCGTTCATGACCATAGGAGACTGTTGGCTTGTAGTAAACCCTCATGTATCTAGACAGCCGTGACCGTATAGCGAGATGGAATCCATTTCAATATACGTAGCTGGCTATGTCTGCCCCCGCTCTTCAGTATTCTGGTTCTGGGCGTGACATGGTTTAAGTGGTGGCCCATGCAGGTCTTATAAATCAAGATATGTGAGGGTTTACCGAATAGATGTCTCAATCAGTATTCGTCCTTGATCTCTGCTCGTATCTTCTGAATCCCTGGATTCTTGTTCTGATCACCTGCTTGCATCGTTGGTCTGTCCTGGTCCTTCCTTATTGTTTCCTATGTCGTCTTCTTCAGCGGCATAGTACCTGACCCGGCCGATCAGCAAGGTGGAGCACCTCCCGCGGACCAGCAACAACCCGGAGATCAAGTCCAGCATTCTGGAGTAGCCTCCAGAGTCGAGCCTACTGAAAGAGAGCCCCCAGTTCAGCCAGTTCAGCCTGCCGAGCCTGATGATGGCACATTAGTAGGACTCGTCAGGACCTTGATAGCTTCTCAAGATCGTCGTAGAGATGCCTTGCAACAGGCAGTGGCGGATGCTTTGACCAGAGGAGGTCATCAGGGTAACAGCACGGCCAACAGCTTCAAGCGCTTGAACCCTCCATTCTTTGACGGTAGTGAAGATGCTATTGCGGCAGATGCATGGCTTCAGGACATAGAAGTGATTCTCGAGGCAGCCAGGACTCCGGAGAAAGAGAAGGTAGCCGTGGTGCGCCTGCAGTTGTTAGATCTTGCCCGCAGCTGGTGGGCAGCTCAGGCCGTTGGATTAGCAGCACCTATTGCTTGGGCGGTATTCAAAGAGAGATTCCAGACCAAGTATTTCGATGCCGTGGCTCGGTATGATCTATAGACGAGGTTTACCAATCTGAAGCAAGGAGGCAGGACGGTCGATGGATATGCGGCCGAGTTTTCGAGACTCAGTCGGTTTGCTCCCACCTTGGTGGCAACCGAGTATGATAGAGCCCAGCGATTCCAGCAAGGGCTTCACCTGGAGATCTTCTTGGCAGTCGAGCAGTTTGAGCATCAGACTTTTGATGCAGTCTTGAGAGCAGCCCGGAGGCATGAGTATACCTCCCAGAGGATTGTGGATAGGGTCGGAGGTCGGAAGAGATCTCACGGCCAGATGAATCAGTCTTCAGCCCCAGCCCCGGCAGCCAGGGCTTTGACTATTGGAACTCCGAGGCGAGCGGCCTCCGTGACGTCGGTTCAGCATTCAACTCCGACGCACCCTCAGCAGCAGCAGAAGCAGAAGCAATCTTCCGCAGTGGGTTGTTCTCATTGTGGGAAGCCAGGCCATGTAGTGGCAGAGTGTCGTAGGGCACAGGGATTGTGTCTGGCTTGTGGAGCACCAGACCATAGGGTTGGATCCTGCCCGAATAGGGGTAGTTCATCATCGTCCAACCTTTCCAGCTCTTCGGTGAGAGGACCAGCACCAGTCCAGCAGCAGCAGCAGTACCCATTGTCGAGGCCCTTGCCGCCTCAGTCCCAGATGTTCCAGCAGCAGAACCCCCAGCAGCATGCACAAGCCCAGGCCTTGAGTCAGAATAGGCAGCGAGGATATCAGCAGAGGGGACCAGCACCCCGAGGGCATGGTCAGGCCATGATGATGACCGTGGAGGAAGAGTTGGCACCAGGTGAGGTAGTGGCAGGTACTATTCTCGTCAATTCCTTTCCAGCTTCAGCTTTATTTGATTCTGGTGCATCGCATTCTTTTATGTCTGTACGATTCGCGACACGGATAGGATTGGAGCCCGAGTCATTATCAGTAAGGCTCAATATACTTACTGGTAACGGACTTGTGGGAGTAGATAGAGTGTTTTCCTCGTGTCGGATCGTAGTTAGCGGTAGAGAATTTCCCGCTAGATTGATAGAGTTCCCGATGGCCGATTATGATGTGGTCTTAGGGATGGATTGGTTGAGGAACCAGTATGCTATAATAGACTGCCATATCGGTAGGGTTGTTTTTAGCATTCCAGGCGAGCCGGAGTTTTCTTTTTCTCGAGGCGAGGTTGAGCCTTCTCCTCCAGTATTGCGGATGGCAGTAGCGGCAGTGTAGTTGTCCAGAATAGTGGATGAGTTCCCAGATGTTTTCCCAGAAGAGCTTCCAGGTATGCCTCCAGAGCGGGAGATCGAGTTCACTATAGACCTGATTCCCGGGACAGCCCCAGTGTCAGAGAGAGTCTACAGGATGGCGCCGTCAGAATTGGAGATCTTGTACAAGATGATTGAAGAACTTCGAGCTAAGGGATTCATTCGTGCTAGTGGATCGCCTTGGGGAGCCCCGATGCTTCTTGTGAAAAAGAAGGATGGTACGTCCAGGTTATGTGTTGATTATCGTACCTTGAACTCAGTGACAATCAAGAACAGATACCCTCTTCCAAGGATAGACGACTTGTTTGATCAACTCAAGGGGGCTTCAGTATTCTCGAAGATTGATTTGCGCTCAGGTTATCATCAGATCAGAGTCAGAGAGCAGGACATCCCGAAGACAGCTTTTAGATCGAGATATGGGCATTGGGAGTTCCTCGTTATGCCTTTTGGAGCAACCAATGCGCCGGCAGTATTCATGGACCTCATGAATCGCATCTTCATGCCTTACTTGGATCAGTTTGTGATTGTGTTCTTGGATGACATCCTGGTCTACAGCAAGAGTGAGGCGGAGCATGAGCAACATCTCAGAGTTGTTCTTCAGATCCTCAGAGAGTACCAGTTATATGCCAAGTTCATTAAATGCGAGTTCTGGCTCGATCGCATTTCATACTTGGGTCATATCATCCCTCGAGGAGGAGTAGAAGTGGATCCCCAGAAGATTGTTGCTATTGAGTCATGGCCAGTGCCCAGCACAGTTGCAGAAGTTCGCAGTTTCCTTGGATTGGCCGGCTATTACCGGCGGTTTGTATCAGATTTTGCTCGAATTTCAGCGCCATTGACCCAATTAACCCGCAAGGATGCGCAGTTTGCTTGGACAGCAGAGTGTCAGAGTTCTTTTGAGCAGTTGAAGCGAGGATTGATAACAGCTCCTATTCTCACGCTTCCCGATGGGACCGGAGGATTCTCAGTGTATTGTGATGCTTCAGGCAGAGGCTTAGGATGTGTTCTGATGCAGCATGGAAAGGTAATAGCTTATGCGTCACGGCAACTTCGTGATCATGAGAGGAATTACCCAACCCATGACTTGGAGCTGGCAGCAGTAGTGTTTGCCCTTAAATTGTGGAGGCACTACTTGTATGGAGACAGGGTGGAAATTTTTACCGACCACAAGAGTCTGAAGTATGTTTTCACCCAGAAGGATCTTAACATGCGTCAGAGAAGGTGGCTGGAGCTTCTTGTGGATTATGATGTCAACCTGCAGTATCATCCTGGGAAGGCCAATGTTGTTGCAGACGCTTTGAGCAGGAGAGCAGGAGTTTATTTTCTAACAGCACAACCAGAGCTGTTAGCAGATCTTCAGAAGATGGGTATAGAAGTTGTTCTCCCTTCCAGTGTAGCATTGATGGCCAGTATGCAAGTTCAGTCCACTATATTCGAGAGGATCCGGATGGCGCAGTCAGCAGATTCCAAGCTTCAGCGACTCAGAGCAGAGTGTGAGGCAGGACGAAGACCAGAGTTATGCATTCATGAGGACGGTACACTTCGACATGGGAAGCGTCTTTGTGTACCCTGTGGAGATATCCGGCAGGAGATCATGTCAGAGGCACACAGTTCTCAGTATTCCATCCATCCTGGCAGTACGAAGATGTACCGAGATATACGTCAACACTTCTGGTGGAATGGCATGAAGCGGGAGATAGCTCGGTTTGTCTCTCGGTGTTTGGTTTGCCAACAAGTCAAGGCTGAACATCAGAGACCGGCTGGACTTCTTCAGCCCTTGTCGATTCCAGAATGGAAGTGGGAGCATGTGACCATGGATTTTGTGACTGGATTATCTAGATCCCCAGCTGGTAGAGATGCTATCTGGGTTATAGTTGATCGGCTCACAAAGGTGGCTCACTTTTTCCCATTCAGAGTTGGTCAGTCGACGGCTCAGCTAGCGGAGATGTACCTCAGGCAGATTGTCAGGTTGCATGGAGTGCCAGTCAGTATCACCTCGGACCGAGATTCCAGATTTAAGTCGCACTTTTGGCGTAGCCTGCAGGAGAGTTTGGGGACTCGTCTCCAGTTCAGTTCAGCGTATCATCCGCAAACAGATGGCCAGTCGGAGCGTACGATCCAGACTCTCGAAGATATGTTGAGATCATGCACACTTGACTTCGGTGGTTCATGGGAAGATCACTTGCACCTGGTAGAATTTTCGTACAACAACAGTTTCCAGGCCAGTATCCAGATGGCACCGTTCGAGGCACTGTATGGTAGGAAGTGCAGATCCCCGTTAGCCTGGGATGATGTTGGAGAGAGGCAGATGCTCGGTCCAGAGATGATTGCCCAGACAGTTGAGGTAGTCCGGAGAGTCCGAGATCATCTTAGAGTTGCCCAAGATCGCCAGCGCCATTGGGCCGATTCTCATCGGCGTCCTCTCGAGTTTTCGGTCGACGATCATGTATTCCTGAGGATTTCGCCTAACCGTGGCGTCATTCATTTCGGCGTACGGGAAAAGCTTAGTCCTAGGTATATAGGACCGTTCGACATTCTGGAGCGAGTAGGAGATGTATCCTATCGTCTCGCTCTTCCGCCGTCGCTAAGCGAGGTGCATGACGTGTTCCATGTATCCCAATTACGACGGTATATCCCAGACCCGAGCCACATCCTGGATCATTCGGAATTGGTTGTTGGTACCAACCTTTCGTATGAGGAGAGGCCCGTGTCTATATTGGACCGGAGAGAGAAGATCCTCAAGAACAAGACTATCAAGTTAGTCCGAGTTGCTTGGGGTCATCACTCTTTGGGGGAGTCAACGTGGGAGCGTGAGGATGATATCCGATCGCGATATCCCGACTTGTTTGACTCGTGAGGTATAATGTCTTTCTTATGCCTCATGCCTTCAATTCCTTGCTTGAATGAGTGATTGTCTGCCTAGTTATAGCTTGCATGTGATTAATGTAGCTTGTCATTGCCCCTCTAGCCTCTTGATTAAATTCCGAGGACGGAATTCTTTTAAGGTGGGTAGAGTTGTAATGCCTATGGTTCGTATTACGTATTTCTGGAATACGTGTACGTATTTTATTCTGTATTGCATGATTCCTTGCATCTTGGCTTGGTTATTCCTTGGCTTGGTTCGGCTTGGCTCGATTTTCTTTGGTTCAAAATGAACCAATGTAAACCCCCTACCTACCACCATCCTTTGTATTTATTACCCCCTTCTTCTCTCTCTCTTCATTTATCATCTTCTTCTTCCCCATTTACTTCCTTACCAACCAGAGAGAGAAGAGAGAGGTCTAGGCAAGTGCAACTTGCTTCATGGAGGAACTCTGATTTCATTACTCCATTCTCTTCCTTACTACATTTTAAAGCACTTTAGAACTTGGCATTTTTATTTTCCATGGCTAGATCCTTGTAGATCTATATTTGTTTCATTTTCGGATTTTTGGGGTTTTGATCTATTTAATCCTGTTATTTCTGAGTTTTGAAGGTTCCATGTTGTAGAGTAGCTCGTTCTATCCCATTTTGACCTAAGGAAGTTCGGATTTGGGCTCCGGATGATGGAGTTGTGGAGCTTGAGAACTTGGCTCTCATGGTGTTCTTCCTCTCAGAAATTTGGAGAAGATGAACTGTGCTTAGACTTGACTTGACCGCATGACAATTCATACGGCCAGTGACTGAGCCGCATGAGACTCTCAGCCGCATAGGCTGGATCTCACTTCCTGGCCGCATGGGCTCATTCCCCATCGACCGCAGATGCTCTCTCTTATTCGAACCGCATAGACTTTTAAGTCCGGGCCGCATGACCCTGATCAATCCCGACCGCATATGGATCCTTCATTTCCTCAGCCGCATGAGCCTGATCCTATCCAACCGCATGGACTCTCTTCCGCTGGCCGCATGACTCGCTCACCCCGGCCGCATAAGCAACCACTGAACCCAGCCGCATGTGCATCCCCCTCATCGAGCCGCATGAACCCATCCCGCCAGCCGCATGGGTTCTCTTTCCTGAGGACCGCATGCGCCCTTGCACTTCCAGCCACATGTGCCCCCCCTGCCCTGGCCGCATGGGATCTAGTAACCCTGGCCGCATGAGCTCTCCTATTTGAGCCGCATGCGCCCCCTCCTTCCTGGCCGCATGAGACTCTCAGCCGCATAACTTTTATGGTCCTGTGTACCATTATTTATCATTATTTGCCCGTGTTTTGTAACTCCTTTATTAGGTATTTTACGCCCATTTTATATCCTTACGCCTTTTGTCCTGAACTTGAAAATCATGAATTTATGTAATATGTTTGGAATTAATAACTGAGCCTGACACGATAGTGACCCGTAGTGGTGCACTCTTGACAAGAAAACCTGACATGACATGATAGTGGCCCGCCGTGGCGCACTCCTGACAAGTACACTTGACATGATAACCTGACATGATATATCTTGAAAAGCTGTTACGACGGCTACCTGACATGACATGACCTGTATAAATTACATGGACACCGTGGGCGATTGTGCTTGTACAAATAAACTAGTCCTGTCTTGCATCATGTCTAGGGAGGGACTCCTGGGTACCACGGTCAGGAGTACCTATTGAAATGGACTAAGGTTAATAACTAGATTAACACATTAGTCATGAAGAGATCTCCCAGCTACAGGTAATCCCGTTACCTGGGCACGCCTTGGGATCTGTAGCCTGTCGTCGAGTAGGGCACATTTCCAGCACACTGTCATGTGTTGCACCCTTCAAGCTACCTAAGGGTACATTCGTTTCCTGGACGGTGTACCCACCTGAATTCAACTCTAATCTTTTAACCCGGGTAACCTGGATGGTCTGCAGGGCTTGTGGCTGTGGAATAATCTCACTGCATCTTGTTAGTAAATAGGCTTGTGATAACCCTAGTTAGTTAAAGTATCAAGCCGTAGGTCTTGCTTGGCCGTGAAATGATTGGATGGATTCTAACATGTCTAGTCTGCCCTTATCTTGTTCCAGATTACTGCCTGACTAGAATGCTTGTATTTATTTTACCGATAAATGGTGAGAATTCCAAGTTCTGCTCAGACGAAGGGTTACAACCCCGGTCCTTGTTTGGTTTACGGGTTGTAACCTGGTTATCTGAATAGTCCCATGGTTATCTCATCGTATATCATCCTGATGTATTTTTCTTTAATTCCAGTGCTTACTTTATTCCAGTTTTTTACTTTTATTTATACTCTTGTGCTGATTGTTGGTTTTAGTTCCTAAGTGAAGCTTCCTTTGTGGCACTTGCTCTTTCTGGGATCTGACCCAGCTGGTTTTGTATGGCCAGATTTCGGAGCAGCTCCAGAGGATCCACCGCTTTTCCAGCCCGATGGTGAACACCAGACGTAACCCGGGCAACGAGTGGGTTTATTTTTGCTCTCCCACTTTATTGTAAAAATATTCTTTTGAGGCGTTTAGCCGACGAGCCCCTGTTTAGCTCGATTGTATTTACTTACTGTCTGCCTACGGGATGTAACATGATTGACAGATCCTAGGGTTGATCATGTATAACTAAACTCTTGCTAGTCCTCACATTTTGTAACGACTAGCTTCATGATCAGCTGAATATGTAATATTTGGGATGCCTTATTATTGTATATTTAATGATGATACATCTTGTAACATTTACTTACTTGCTTGCGATTGAGACACTAGGCTCGTTCATGACCATAGGAGACTGTTGGCTTGTAGTAAACCCTCATGTATCTAGACAGCCGTGACCGTATAGCGAGATAGAATCCATTTCAATATACGTAGCTGGCTATGTCTGCCCCCGCTCTCCAGTATTCTGGTTCTGGGGCGTGACATGGTTTAAGTGGTGGCCCATGCAGGTCTTGTAAATCAATATATGTGAGGGTTTACCGAATAGATGTCTCAATCAGTATTCGTCCTTGATCTCTGCTCGTATCTTCTGAATCCCTGGATTCTTGTCCTGATCACCTGCTTGCATCGTTGGTCTGTCCTGGTCCTTCCTTATTGTTTCCTATGTCGTCTTCTTCAGCGGCATAGTACCTGACTCGGCCGATCAGCAAGGTGGAGCACCTCCCGCGGACCAGCAACAACCCGGAGATCAAGTCCAGCATTCTGGAGTAGCCTCCAGAGTCGAGCCTACTGAAAGAGAGCCCCCAGTTCAGCCAGTTCAGCCTGCCGAGCCTGATGATGGCACATTAGTAGGACTCGTCAGGACCTTTATAGCTTCTCAAGATCGTCGTGGAGATGCCTTGCAACAGGCAGTGGCGGATGCTTTGACCAGAGGAGGTCATCAGGGTAACAGCGCGGCCAACAGCTTCAAGCGCTTGAACCCTGCATTCTTTGACGGTAGTGAAGATGCTATTACGGCAGATGCATGGCTTCAGGATACAGAAGTGATTCTCGAGGCAGCCAGGACTCCGGAGAAAGAGAAGGTAGCCGTGGTGCGCCTGCAGTTGTTAGATCTTGCCCGCAGCTGGTGGGCAGCTCAGACCGTTGGATTAGCAGCACCTATTGCTTGGGCGGTGTTCAGAGAGAGATTCCAGACCAAGTATTTCGATGCCGTGGCTCGGTATGATCTACAGACGAGGTTTACCAATCTGAAGCAAGGAGGCAGGACGGTCGATGGATATGCGGCCGAGTTTTCGAGACTCAGTCGGTTTGCTCCCACCTTGGTGGCAACCGAGTATGATAGAGCCCAGCGATTCCAGCAAGGGCTTCACCTGGAGATCTTGTTGGCAGTCGAGCAGTTTGAGCATCAGACTTTTGATGCAGTCTTGAGAGCAGCCCGGAGGCATGAGTATACCTCCCAGAGGATTGTGGATAGGGTCGGAGGTCGGAAGAGATCTCACGGCCAGATGAATCAGTCTTCAGCCCCAGCCCCGGCAGCCAGGGCTTTGACTATTGGAACTCCGAGGCGAGCGGCCTCCGTGACGTCGGTTCAGCATTCAACTCCGACGCACCCTCAGCAGCAGCAGAAGCAGAAGCAATCTTCCGCAGTGGGTTGTTCTCATTGTGGGAAGCCAGGCCATGTAGTGGCAGAGTGTCGTAGGGCACAGGGATTGTGTCTGGCTTATGGAGCACCAGACCATAGGGTTGGATCCTGCCCGAATAGGGGTGGTTCATCATCGTCCAACCTTTCCAGCTCTTCGGTGAGAGGACCAGCACCAGTCCAGCAGCAGCAGCAGTACCCATTGTCGAGGCCCTTGCCGCCTCAGTCCCAGATGTTCCAGCAGCAGAACCCCCAGCAGCATGCACAAGCCCAGGCCTTGAGTCAGAATAGGCAGCGAGGATATCAGCAGAGGGGACCAGCACCCCGAGGGCATGGTCAGGCCATAATGATGACCGTGGAGGAAGAGTTGGCACCAGGTGAGGTAGTGGCAGGTACTATTCTCGTTAATTCCTTTCCGGCTTCAGCTTTATTTGATTCTGGTGCATTGCATTCTTTTATGTCTGTACGATTCGCGACACGGGTAGGATTGGAGCCCGAGTCATTATCAGTAAGGCTCAATATACTTACTGGTAACGGACTTGTGGGAGTAGATAGAGTGTTTTCCTCGTGTCGGATCGTAGTTAGCGGTAGAGAATTTCCCGCTAGATTGATAGAGTTCCCGATGGCCGATTATGATGTGGTCTTAGGGATGGATTGGTTGAGGAACCAGTATGCTAGAATAGACTGCCATATCGGTAGGGTTGTTTTTAGCATTCCAGGCGAGCCGGAGTTTTCTTTTTCTCGAGGCGAGGTTGAGCCTTCTCCTCCAGTATTGCGGATGGCAGTAGCGGTAGTGCAGTTGCCCAGAATAGTGGATGAGTTCCCAGATGTTTTCCCAGAAGAGCTTCCAGGTATGCCTCCAGAGCGGGAGATCGAGTTCACTATAGACCTGATTCCCGGGACAGCCCCAGTGTCAGAGAGAGTCTATAGGATGGCGCCGTCAGAATTGGAGATCTTGTACAAGATGATTGAAGAACTTCGAGCCAAGGGATTCATTCGTGCTAGTGGATCGCCTTGGGGAGCCCCGATGCTTCTTGTGAAAAAGAAGGATGGTACGTCCAGGTTATGTGTTGATTATCGTACCTTGAACTCAGTGACAATCAAGAACAGATACCCTCTTCCAAGGATAGACGACTTGTTTGATCAACTCAAGGGGGCTTCAGTATTCTCGAAGATTGATTTGCGCTCAGGTTATCATCAGATCAGAGTCAGAGAGCAGGACATCCCGAAGACAGCTTTTAGATCGAGATATGGGCATTGGGAGTTCCTCGTTATGCCTTTTAGAGCAACCAATGCGCCGGCAGTATTCATGGACCTCATGAATCGCATCTTCATGCCTTACTTGGATCAGTTTGTGATTGTGTTCTTGGATGACATCCTGGTCTACAGCAAGAGTGAGGCGGAGCATGAGCAACATCTCAGAGTTGTTCTTCAGATCCTCAAAGAGCACCAGTTATATGCCAAGTTCATTAAATGCGAGTTCTGGCTCGATCGCATTTCATACTTGGGTCATATCATCACTCGAGGAGGAGTAGAAGTGGATCCCCAGAAGATTATTGCTATTGAGTCATGGCCAGTGCCCAGCACAGTTGCAGAAGTTCGCAGTTTCCTTGGATTGGCCGGCTATTACCGGCGGTTTGTATCAGATTTTGCTCGAATTTCAGCACCATTGACCCAATTAACCCGCAAGGATGCACAGTTTGCTTGGACAGCAGAGTGTCAGAGTTCTTTTGAGCAGTTGAAGCGAGGATTGATAACAGCTCCTATTCTCACGCTTCCCGATGGGACCGGAGGATTCTTAGTGTATTGTGATGCTTCAGGCAGAGGCTTAGGATGTGTTCTGATACAGCATGGGAAGGTAATAGCTTATGCGTCACGGCAACTTCGTGATCATGAGAGGAATTACCCAACCCATGACTTGGAGCTGGCAGCAGTAGTGTTTGCCCTTAAATTGTGGAGGCACTACTTGTATGGAGACAGGGTGGAAATTTTCACCGACCACAAGAGTCTGAAGTATGTTTTTACCCAGAAGGATCTTAACATGCGTCAGAGAAGGTGGCTGGAGCTTCTTGTGGATTATGATGTCAACCTGCAGTATCATCCTGGGAAGGCCAATGTTGTTGCAGACGCTTTGAGCAGGAGAGCAGGAGTTTATTTTCTAACAGCACAACCAGAGCTGTTAGCAGATCTTCAGAAGATGGGTATAGAAGTTGTTCTCCCTTCCCGTGTAGCATTGATGGCCAGTATGCAAGTTCAGTCCACTATATTCGAGAGGATCCGGATGGCGCAGTCAGCAGATTCCAAGCTTCAGCGACTCAGAGCAGAGTGTGAGGCAGGACGAAGACCAGAGTTATACATTCATGAGGACGGTACACTTCGACATGGAAAGCGTCTTTGTGTACCCTGTGGAGATATCCGGCAGGAGATCATGTCAGAGGCACACAGTTCTCAGTATTCCATCCATCCTGGCAGTACGAAGATGTACCGAGATATCCGTCAGCACTTCTGGTGGAATGGCATGAAGCGGGAGATAGCTCGGTTTGTCTCTCGGTGTTTGGTTTGCCAACAAGTCAAGGCTGAACATCAGAGACCGGCTGGACTTCTTCAGCCTTTGTCGATTCCAGAATGGAAGTGGGAGCATGTGACCATGGATTTTGTGACTGGATTACCTAGATCCCCAGCTGGTTGAGATGCTATCTGGGTTATAGTTGATCGGCTCACAAAGGTGGCTCACTTTCTCCCATTCAGAGTTGGTCAGTCGACGGCTCAGCTAGCGGAGATGTACCTCAGGCAGATTATCAGGTTGCATGGAGTGCCAGTCAGTATCACCTCGGACCGAGATTCCAGATTTAAGTCGCACTTTTGGCGTAGCCTGCAGGAGAGTTTGGGGACTCGCCTCCAGTTCAGTTCAGCGTATCATCCGCAGACAGATGGCCAGTCGGAGCGTACGATCCAGACTCTCGAAGATATGTTGAGATCATGCACACTTGACTTCGGTGGTTCATGGGAAGATCACTTGCACCTGGTAGAATTCTCGTACAACAACAGTTTCCAGGCCAGTATCCAGATGGCACCGTTCGAGGCACTGTATGGTAGGAAGTGCAGATCCCCGTTAGCCTGGGATGATGTTGGAGAGAGGCAGATGCTCGGTCCAGAGATGATTGCCCAGACAGTTGAGGTAGTCCGGAGAGTCCGAGATCATCTTAGAGTTGCCCAAGATCGCCAGCGCCATTGGGCCGATTCTCATCGGCGTCCTCTCGAGTTTTCGGTCGACGATCATGTATTCCTGAGGATTTTGCCTAACCGTGGCGTCATTCGTTTCGGCGTACGGAGAAAGCTTAGTCCTAGGTATATAAGACCGTTCGACATTCTGGAGCGAGTAGGAGATGTATCCTATCGTCTCGCTCTTCCGCCGTCGCTAAGCGAGGTGCATGACGTGTTCCATGTATCCCAATTACGACGGTATATCCCAGACCCGAGCCACATCCTGGATCATTCGGAATTGGTTGTTGGTACCAACCTTTCGTATGAGGAGAGGCCCGTGTCTATATTGGACCGGAGAGAGAAGATCCTCAAGAACAAGACTATCAAGTTAGTCCGAGTTGCTTGGGATCATCACTCTTTGGGGGAGTCAACGTGGGAGCGTGAGGATGATATCCGATCGCGATATCCCGACTTGTTTGACTCGTGAGGTATAATGTCTTTCTTATGCCTCATGCCTTCAATTCCTTGCTTGAATGAGTGATTGTCTGCCTAGTTATAGCTTGCATGTGATTAATGTAGCTTGTCATTGCCCCTCTAGCCTCTTGATTAAATTCCGAGGACGAAATTCTTTTAAGGTGGGTAGAGTTGTAATGCCTATGGTTCGTATTACGTATTTCTGGAATACGTGTACGTATTTTATTCTGTATTGCATGATTCCTTGCATCTTGGCTTGGTTATTCCTTGGCTTGGTTCGGCTTGGCTCGATTTTCTTTGGTTCAAAATGAACCAATGTAAACCCCCTACCTACCACCATCCTTTGAATTTATTACCCCCTTCTTCTCTCTCTCTCTTCATTTATCATCTTCTTCTTCCCCATTTACTTCCTTACCAACCAGAGAGAGAAGAGAGAGGTCTAGGCAAGTGCAACTTGCTTCATGGAGGAACTCTGATTTCATTACTCCATTCTCTTCCTTACTACATTTTAAAGCACTTTAGAACTTGGCATTTTTATTTTCCATGGCTAGATCCTTGTAGATCTATATTTGTTTCATTTTCGGATTTTTGGGGTTTTGATCTATTTAATCCTGTTATTTCTGAGTTTTGAAGGTTCCATATTGTAGAGTAGCTCGTTCTATCCCATTTTGACCTAAGGAAGTTCGGATTTGGGCTCCGGATGATGGAGTTGTGGAGCTTGAGAACTTGGCTCTCATGGTGTTCTTCCTCTCAGAAATTTGGAGAAGATGAACTGTGCTTAGACTTGACTTGACCGCATGACAATTCATGCGGCCAGTGACTGAGCCGCATGAGACTCTCAGCCGCATAGGCTGGATCTCACTTCCTGGCCGCATGGGCTCATTCCCCATCGACCGCAGATGCTCTCTCTTATTCGAACCGCATAGACTTTTAAGTCCGGGCCGCATGACCCTGATCAATCCCGACCGCATATGGATCCTTCATTTCCTCAGCCGCATGAGCCTGATCCTATCCAACCGCATGGACTCTCTTCCGCTGGCCGCATGACTCGCTCACCCCGGCCGCATAAGCAACCACTGAACCCAGCCGCATGTGCATCCCCCTCATCGAGCCGCATGAACCCATCCCGCCAGCCGCATGGGTTCTCTTTCCTGAGGACCGCATGCGCCCTTGCACTTCCAGCCACATGTGCCCCCCCTGCCCTGGCCGCATGGGATCTAGTAACCCTGGCCGCATGAGCTCTCCTATTTGAGCCGCATGCGCCCCCTCCTTCCTGGCCGCATGAGACTCTCAGCCGCATAACTTTTATGGTCCTGTGTACCATTATTTATCATTATTTGCCCGTGTTTTGTAACTCCTTTATTAGGTATTTTACGCCCATTTTATATCCTTACGCCTTTTGTCCTGAACTTGAAAATCATGAATTTATGTAATATGTTTGGAATTAATAACTGAGCCTGACACGATAGTGACCCGTAGTGGTGCACTTTTGACAAGAAAACCTGACATGACATGATAGTGGCCCGCCGTGGCGCACTCCTGACAAGTACACTTGACATGATAACCTGACATGATATATCTTGAAAAGCTGTTGCGACGGCTACCTGACATGACATGACCTGTATAAATTACATGGACACCGTGGGCGATTGTGCTTGTACAAATAAACCAGTCCTGTCTTGCATCATGTCTAGGGAGGGACTCCTGGGTACCACGGTCAGGAGTACCTATTGAAATGGACTAAGGTTAATAACTAGATTAACACATTAGTCATGAAGAGATCTCCCAGCTACAGGTAATTCCGTTACCTGGGCACGCCTTGGGATCTGTAGCCTGCCGTCGAGTAGGGCACATTTCCAGCACACTGTCATGTGTTGCACCCTTCAAGCTACCTAAGGGTACATTCGTTTCCTGGACGGTGTACCCACCTGAATTCAACTCTAATCTTTTAACCCGGGTAACCTGGATGGTCTGCAGGGCTTGTGGCTGTAGAATAATCTCACTGCATCTTGTTAGTAAATAGGCTTGTGATAACCCTAGTTAGTTAAAGTATCAAGCCGTAGGTCTTGCTTGGCCGTGAAATGATTGGATGGATTCTAACATGTCTAGTCTGCCCTTATCTTGTTCCAGATTACTGCCTGACTAGAATGCTTGTATTTATTTTACCGATAAATGGTGAGAATTCCAAGTTATGCTCAGACGAAGGGTTACAACCCCGGTCCTTGTTTGGTTTACGGGTTGTAACCTGGTTATCTGAATAGTCCCATGGTTATCTCATCGTATATCATCCTGATGTATTTTTCTTTAATTCCAGTGCTTACTTTATTCCAGTTTTTTACTTTTATTTATACTCTTGTGCTGATTGTTGGTTTTAGTTCCTAAGTGAAGCTTCCTTTGTGGCACTTGCTCTTTCTGGGATCTGACCCAGCTGGTTTTGTATGGCCAGATTTCGGAGCAGCTCCAGAGGATCCACCGTTTTTCCAGCCCGATGGTGAACACCAGACGTAACTCGGGCAACGAGTGGGTTTATTTTTGCTCTCCCACTTTATTGTAAAAATATTCTTTTGAGGCGTTTAGCCGACGAGCCCCTGTTTAGCTCGATTGTATTTACTTACTGTCTGCCTACGGGCTGTAACATGATTGACAGATCCTAGGGTTGATCATGTATGACTAAACTCTTGCTAGTTCTCACATTTTGTAACGACTAGCTTCATGATCAGCTGAATATGTAATATTTGGGACGCCTTATTATTGTATATTTAATGATCATACATCTTGTAACATTTACTTACTTGCTTGCGATTGAGACACTAGGCTCGTTCATGACCATAGGAGACTGTTGGCTTGTAGTAAACCCTCATGTATCTAGACAGCCGTGACCGTATAGCGAGATGGAATCCATTTCAATATACGTAGCTGGCTATGTCTGCCCCCGCTCTCCAGTATTCTGGTTCTGGGGCGTGACAAGAACGCACGCATGCGTGCACGTTGACACGCGGTATCGGGTTTTCTGATACGCATTCAGTGGACACGACACATACACGATTTTGAACCCGGGAGTACCCGAGCGCATCACGTAGGTTGAGACCAACGTGTATGCCGAGTTTCGCGGGTTCATTTTGTGTATATCTCATTTTGGGTCGTGTGAAAAATGGGTTTTTTCTTTAAATGCAAATTTGAGTTTGAATATGATATTTTGTTTTCCAGGAATTTAACTTATAAAGTCTGGGTTTTTAGTATGTATATGAGGTTTTGGACTTGTGAGAACCAACTCTTGGATTTATTTCATATTTTTCTATCAATTATGAGCATATGTGCTTTTCTTTGTAGCTATGTATATATATATATATATATATATATATATATATATATAAAATATATATATATATATATATATATATATATATATATATATATATATATATATATATATATATATATATATATTATTTTTTGTTATTTTTTGTTATTTTTTGTTATTTTTTTTGTTTTTTTGTCTTTTTTAAAAACTGTTACCTTTATTGATAAAGAGGGTAATGAGTACATCCAACCTTATGGTAACAAGTACAAAGAAAGAAAATGAATAAAAGCACTACTCTAATGTCCAATGAGGAATAGCCGGAAGGTGACGACAGCTCGAAAGCGACTTCCGAAATTGTCGCTTCACCTCCCGAACCAAGAAGTCGGATCCAGCACCACGTCCTTCATAACGATGCTTATTCCTGTTCTTCCAAAGCACCTAAATGATAGCACCCAAATGATCGCACCCGCCAATGATCTCTGATGATGACTGCCCAGACCCCGCCACCATCTTTGAAGAAAGACGAGAAAGTCACTATGCATTCGTGCCTTGAAAAAACCCCGAAAAGCAGACCAAATCGTCGTAGCAAGATCCCCGTAGAAAAATATATGCTGAAGGTTCTCCCCATGCCCAGCCTGACAGCAATGACACTTGGAAGCCAGATGGAAGCCAATCTTCTGATGAATGTCATCAGTAGGAAGCCGGTTGTGACAGACCCACCACATCAGAATGCTCCACTTCGCCGGAATACATTTGCCCCAAATATTAGAAAAGAGTGATGATGTAGGGTGAGAAGTCCGACAACATCTCCAAGCCGCAGCCAACGTGAAAAAACCTTTCCGCTCACCCCAAACCAGAGAATCAGGAGCCGAAGAACATGTCAGATTCGCCTCTATGAGCCGCCCTGCTGCCTCTACTCCAAACTGGTCCAAAAACAGAGACAGATCCCAACCAGTGGCTGTCCAAAAAGATCGAATAACCGGACCACCATTATCAGAATTTCTCGCCCTCGAATCTCTGATCTTTCTTCCCCTATCCGAAAGTGCCCGAACAATCACCGTACGTTGGGGAAGAACCACCCTTCTCCCAGCCAATCTGGCCGATCTCCGGAGCTCCCCAGTGCCCAAGCGCTGTGTAGCCGTCGAATCAGCAGACCCCCTCGCCTGTGTTCGACCCCGTTCCCCGTTCCGCGCCTGGTCCCAGAAGTCACTCCTTCAGCCTGTGGAATAGCAACCCTATCCAACCGAGGACCCCCCGGAATCCAATCCTTACACCTCGCTGAACCCTCACCACGCCCAAGTCTAAACGAGATAAATGGTTCAGCCAATTCCCTCCCCCGCAAAATCCGTCGCCAAATATGGGAGCACTTGGAAGTCATAAACGCATCACAAGGATGATGCTTACGAAAATATTTTGATTTAAGATGCTCCACCCAAAGGCCCTTCCCATGCCTCAACTTCCACCACAGCTTCATAGAAAAGGCATCCATAATATCATTCAGGCACTTGATCCCGAGGCCTCCTTCGGACTTAGTCCGAGTAACGAACCGCCATGCTAGCCAACTCCTCTTAACCACCCCATCCTTGCTACCCCAGAAGAAAGCCGGAAACATCCTCTCAATCGTCCTGAGAACGGCCCGGGGAGGACAACATGCAACCAATGTGTACATAGGGATAGATGAAAGAACATTCTTAATAAGCACCAACTTACCCCCAGGAGAAAGAATCTTGTTCTGCCAACTCATCAGCTTCGAACGGATTTTATCCAGCAAATAGCTAAACATCCCCGTATTCCTTCTCTCGCAAGATAGCGGGCAACCCAAATAAGAGAATGGCAAGGTACCAGTACTAAATCCAAAGAGAGTAGAAATAGTCCGAGCCCGATCCACATCCAATGGAGTCGCAGTATAAAAGGCAGATTTAGAATAATTGATCTTCTGTCCAGAAACAGCCTCATACCTTTGTAGTACTTGCTGGAGAGCGCGTAATCCAGTAATGTCCCTCGAAGTGAAAATGAGAACATCATCCGCATAAGTCAAATGCGAGATACGCGGTCCCCCAATCGGAGTGTGAAAAGAAGATCTCCTGTTGGATTCCTGAAGAAGCTTGAGGTTCCGAGAGAGTACCTCCGCAGCAATAATGAAGAGAGCTGGGGAAAGAGGATCCCCCTGCCGGATCCCTCTAGACGCCGAGAAAAAATATGTAGGAGCGCCATTGAGAAGGACCGCATACCGGGTGTCCGCCAGGAGACGATAAATAAGATCACAGAAGACCTCATTAAAACCAAATCTCCGAAGAACCCTCAGGAGGAAATGCCAGTTGACTCTGTCATAAGCCTTCTGCATGTCCAGCTTAATAGCAACATTTCCACCATAGGTTGGGTTCCCTCATCGAAGCCACCATATCCTGAGCAATAATGATGTTGTCCACAATCTCTCTCCCCTGAACAAAAGCACTTTGCTCCGGAGAAATAATTTTGGGAAGGTGCTTCCCTCAACCTGCAAGCAATGATCTTAGAAATAATTTTGTTACAGAAATTGCAGAGACTAATAGGGCGGAAATCAGAGAGGTTCCTCGGGTGCTCGACTTTGGGGATAAGAAATAAGAAGGTATCCGAAACGAAAACTGGAAGGCATGCACCCAAGAAAAACGAACCAACGGCTTCCTCCACGTCAGCAGCAATAATGTCCCAACAAACTGAGAATAATCTCCCAGAAAAGCCATCCGGACCTGCGCCACTAGCCGGGTCCATCTCCCGAACAATCTCCAACAGCTCCGCTCTATCAGAACAACGAACAAGACCAGAATTATCCTCCATAGAAATAATGCTAGGGATGACATCGAGGAAGGCGTCCTCATCAGAAATAGGCTCAGCTCTAAACAGCTTCGAGAAGAATAAAGACGCCTCCGTCGCAGCCTCCGCGGTAGACCCAGTTTCTGATCCATCAGCTCGAATAATTTTCTGAATACCCGCCTTTCTTTGTCTACTCCTAGTGCACTCATGGAAAAACCGAGTATTCTTATCTCCTTCCAGATCCCATCTCAATCTGGCTTTTTGTTTCCAGAAAGACTCCTCAACCTGGACCTTTTGCTTCAATCTGGCAACTGCCTCCATCCAGGAAGCCCTCCCCCTCTCCGAAGGATGAAGCTCATAATCCTGCTCCGCCGCCAAGGCAACATCCTCAGCCCGACGGACCTCCTAAAAACATCTCCGAAAGTAGCTCTGCTCCATCCAGCCAGAACATGCCCCGTCGTCCTCAAGCGCATGCCCAACCGCTCAAGCGCATCATAATGCCAACATAATTCCACGTCCGAGCCACAATCGGAAGAAAATCCGGATGTGAAGTCCAGAAGTCAAGAAAACGGAAGCCTCTGCGCAGGGATGGAGAAGCTGGCTGGCAGGATATCAGAAGAGGTGAATGATCAGATTCTGCCCGATTAAGATGCTCGCAAGAAACCTGGACACCATCCATCCAACTACCCGTCACAAGTAGCCTATCAATACGGGAACCCTGTCGATCAATCCTAGACTGTCCGTTCACCCAAGTATAGATGCTACCTCTGAAACCAACATCGGATAATCCGACAGCCAACTGGAAGTCTAGGAAGTCCGCAATGGCCCTCGTGTCAGGAGGTCGGCCTCCAAATTTCTCGTCCGGAGATGCAATGATATTGAAGTCCCCGCCCACCGCCCAGGGCATGGCAATGTCCCTAGCTTGGACGTCCAGAAGATGCCTCCACATAGTCCTCCTCCCCTGTCGTGTCCCTGCACCATGAACTATCGACAACCGTACCGGAAGCGAAAAACAACTCAAAGAAAGCTGCACCGTGATAGCCTGATCACAGGAGTCAATACAATTGATCCCAAGACCCGACTTACAGAAAATCCAAATATTGCCTTATCATTGCAAAAGCTATCATCAAAACCCAACCTCAATTGGCAAGAAAGAAGCTTAGAGGATATCACCTTGGGCTCAATAATGACAAGAACCTGAATAGAGTTAGTCCGACACAAGGACCTGAGACGGGATAAAGTAGCTCTGTTCGCCGTCCCCCGAACATTCCAGATAAGGAATTTAACCATGGACCCTCTTGGGGTCCCGCCTAACTCGGGAAGCATGTGATCGAAGAAGTCGATCCGACGGAGGAGCCATCGACTTCCTCCGCCTACCAGCCGTCTTCTTATAAGGCACCATCTGCCAGTCTTCTTTACGGCCCTCGGAGATAGAGGTGGAAGGTCTAACCTCGGGCAGGGAAACCGTATCATCACCCGGAGCTGAGTCATAACCCCAGACTGATAAAGAACCGTGACCGGCCTCCTTCCACACCACCAAGCTACGATCCTCGGTGTCAGAATCATCCGCTATAACTCCCTGTCCCAGCTGGCTATGGATAATAATAGGAAGAACCGATAAATCAATAGGCCCAATGCCCCGCTCGGGGCCCAACTTCCCATCCAAGCTAGAGCCTGGATCGCTGCGTCCCTCCATAGTGGGCCGTCCATCATTCGACCATTTAGCCAGCTGGCCCGAAAAAGACTCCCCCATGTGCCAGGAAGGCAGAACGAAATTCGCACGGGTATCAATACTCCCGCACAATCCGTGTTGCGTGATCTCCGTGCTATCATCACGCCCCCCGACGCACCTCCATATCTGCCGTGTCCCCTTCCCTTTCTCGCGCCTTAATCGTCTCCTCCGACGACCCCTGCTAAGCCCGCGGCCACCCAATGGACCGTCCTCCTCACGCTCAACGCCTGGAGCAAGGCCGACGGGGTTGGGCGGTCTATCAGCTCCTCCCACGGCAGAAGTCTCCACCTATGGTCGTCCACAATCACTCACAACGTGACCATGATGGCCACAGGAGACACAGTAAAGAGGCCACCGCTCATAGACAACTGGCTGCGAGCGAACACCATCAGGCAATTGGAAGAACACCTCATGTTGAAGTGGTTTGCTGACATCCACTTCAACCAAAACCCTTGCCACCCCCAGCCTAGAAAAGGATGCCGTAGCCCGATCAGTACTGAGCGGAGTGCCGAGACCAGATGCAATGGATAGAACCGCATTGGTATCAAACAAACATTGAGGAAGCCCGGGGAAGGCTACCCAGATTGGAACCCGAGGGTCCTCTCTCTGCGGCAAAAAGTCCACCGACGACCGGAATATCACCATCGGAACACGACCAACGAACCAATAGTCCTTAGACCGCAGCCGGAGAAAATCACTCTCGACGTGGGGCCGTATAAGGACGTATCGATCATCGATCGCCTTCACCTCAATCAACCCCCTGAAACCCCGCGAATCAAAGGCCTATCTAATAGTCTCAACCGGGAGTCTCCGTCGAGCAAACTTGCCAATTAGGTCTAGCCCACACGGCGCCATGAGGGCCTCCATGTCCGACTGAGAAAAAACAACCACCTTCCGGCCATCGGAAACAATGGTTGGTCTGAAATCAACCCTCGGCAAACCACTCGTAGACTTCGTCGCGGTTCCGTCCACCACCGCAGCGAAGCTCCGTACCATGCCACCCACCGTCGACGTGGCTGCCGCCGTTATCGAGGGTTCCAACCTCAATGCCGCCTTGTCACAAGCCACCGGCCCAATGCTCGAGGGACCGGGGCGGGGTGCGGAGCCTCCCACCGTGGCAGGAACCCCGACGGCGCCTCCCACCGTAGCAGAGACACCGCCCCACCCACGCGCAACCTCATTGCCCGTGGGGCCGAGACCCCCCGTCGATAACCGCTCTGCGCTGCAAGGGACACCTCCAAAGCCGCACCCAAGCGGGTCACTCCCGTGGACGCCGACCACCAAGCGACGGCCATTGGCGGGAGCCCCCACCGCTGAACCATCTCCTGCAGCACTCACCGACGTGTCTCCCACAGGGGCGACGACACCGGACGTGCGCTGTAGGCCAATGTCCCCCGCCACTGGCCCATCAGTTGGTCCGAAGGCCCCGGTCGACGCCCGCAGATCTACTACTGCTCCACGTCTCGGCTGGTCATCCCCATGGATGACGACGACCGCCGTCTGAAGGCCATGGTGGCCGGAGGCCCCCACCGTAGGTCCAACAGGTGGGGCGGAGCCCCCCGTCTTCTCCTGCAAGCCGCCAAAGATTCGCGTCGGCGGATCGCCCAGGCCGACGCCCGCCAAAGGACGGCCGGGTTGGCCGGGGGCCCCCGCCGTCGACCCGTCAGGGGGGCGGAGCCCCCCGCCGAAGCCATCGCCAGAAGTCGCCTGGAGGGAACCGCGTTCTCCGGATGCCCTAATCGCCTGGAGGGGAAGCTGATATATATATATATATATATATATATATATATATATATATATATATATATATATATATATATATATATATTGTAAGACTCCGTTGAAGCCCATTGCAAGCATATATGTTGATAATGGGTCGAGGGAAATTAATCCCAGATTTTGATTCATTAGAACTATTTCAAACCATGTGTCATTTCTTCCAAATGAGCATACTTGTGGATATATACATAGTTTTCCTATTTTGTTTATATGTATATAAGAGTATATTAAAATGAGGAATACCTTGGTTGAGTTTTGATGGTTTTAATCTCAGTTTTGACTCACTTTAGTAACCTACAGGTATCACACACACACACACACAACCATTTGTTAGAAATAAGAGTAGGCTTGTGTTGTGAATACATGTGTATGTATATATACCTATATGTGTATAGTTAGTATGCTTGAGCACCCATCTTAGAGTAGATCATAGTTGTGGTTGTAACCATAGGAGTCCTAGGACAAATTTGGTTTGTCGTTTTGAGCCTAGTTTAGTCGAATTGTCCGACAAGTTGACCAAGTTGACAAAAGTCAACTTTGGGTCAAACTTGATCCAAACGAACTCCGAATGACCTACAATTTTGTGTATGACCTAAAAATTAGTAGACGGACTAGTTGACCAATGTTTGACCAGGTTTGACCAGCGTTAACGAGGTTTGACCAGAGTTGACCAAGGGTTGACTTTGACCAAAAGAAACCTAGAAGCATGTAGTCTTGCATTGTAGCTATTTCTTTTGATATTTTAGACTTGGTTGTGACATGTGTATACTTTAAATAGGTTTATATTACCCCAGTTTAGCTATACTTCATCATCAATAGTTCAGTTTGCCAGACGAGTACATTCTTTGATCTTTTCATACTTGTTTGGATATGTTCTCTTGTTATAGACTAGTATACTTGATGCTGAAACGATGTTGACACGGATTAGTACCGTATGGATCTTTTCATGCGATGTTATCCCCTCGGATACATCGAGTATATCATGTACTTTATCGTGTTCTTTATGTACTCCATGTATTCATATTTATCCATGTACACTCATATGTTATTCATGTACACTCATGACCATATGAGCTCCATGTATAAAGTAGTTGTTATCCATGTGCAATAACATATCATGTCTTGATCCTTGTGTATTGATTGGGGGCAGGGAGAGTGTAGTTGTTTATGTGATCATTATCCCCAGTAGGTATCCATGAGCAACTCCATAGTTTATCCATGTGCAACCCAACCTGTTTACATAACCAATTTTATGCTCTAAATCACGTAGATAGTTACATTTCTCTATTTATCATAGTCATATCTAGTCTTGATATTCTCTCTCTTGTTGATTTTCTTTACAGCATTTCATGTATAATTTTCTATAGCTTGCTTTATATGTCCAATCCTGATATGAACTGTTGTGAGAGATATGTGCTCCTTCCGTCCTAATTGGGCATGTTAAAATTTTTACAGGTGATGATGAAGAGTTCTGCCCTACTTATTATGGCATTGGCTTAGATGACACTGGTGACGTGGACCCTCAGGAGGATCCAGCAGTCGCTGAGGACTTGTCCATAGTCTAGCCGAGATTTAGTATTTTATTGTCTTTATTTAAGACATTATGAGTTGTACTTGAGATTTGTTCTGATGGTTTACACCTAGACTTTTATTTATATCTGTGACTCTCTTAAGATTTATTCTTCTATTCCATCTTAGTTATTGTGATTGAATTACTTATTATTTTACTCTCCATTCGGAGCATATTCTAGACTGTATTAAATATTGTGACTCTTCTACCGCCGACACTGCGGCGTAGGCTGGGCATACTTCACTTCTCGTGCCCTTTTACTGGGTGTGGGCTGTGACACATTTTTAGTGGTGGCCCATGCAGGTCCAATCACAACTAGTGTGATTTCGTAGTGGTACTCGAACTAGAGTATCATCCCACCAAACTATTATGCTAGATCCATCTCACTCGAGAGTGACAATAACCGTACGTAGACCAAATTCATATACAATGCAACATGCTAGGGAGGGTCCTAGAAATATTATACACCCCACCGAAAGGCATAACCCCGCTAATTTTGCCCCACCTAGGAGAGAAAAACTTAGAGTTAGATATTCTCCATGATATCTATGACGATTTCGACGAGGAATATCGTCCAAGCGGCCATGCCTATAGATTTTGAGGTGATGACATCACTAACAGAGTAAAGGTAGAGGCCCCGTCCTTTGATGGTCGCCATGATCCTAAGGATTTTATCGAGTTGTCTAGCATGGACAACTATTTTGAGTGGTATGATATGTGTGACGAGAGATGCATCCAATTTGCCAAAATAAAACTGAATGGTTTCGCTATGATCGATATGTTGGTCTTCAATTGAGAAGAACAAAGAGCGCTTAGGCAGATTTCCTATAGGCACGTGGATCGAGATGAAAGAGATTATTCACGAAAAATACCTCCCACGAACCTATAGAGATAATTGACCAAATGCCCATATTTTGTCAGGGTATCCTGTCAGTATATGACTATATGACTAGGTTCAACGAATAAATGTCTCGTTATGAGATCGTTGAGGACCCCCGAGTCACGCTCGCACAATTTTTATTTGGCTTGAGATCTGAGTTTAGACGTGAAATTGGACCTTTGAAGGCGACTACTGTAGAAGATGCCTACCAAATAACATTCGAATTTGAGCAACATCAAAAGGTCTTCAACTACAATAAGTCTTACCAACAAAAGGACCAACCTAAACGGCAGTACAAACAGCCCATTAAGCCACGTACGACTGTCGATAAAAAAAGGAGAAAAAATCTATGGTTGAGGGTAAGGGACCCAAGTGCTACAATTGTCAAGGTATTGCATACTTTGCTCATCAGTGTCCCTCTAAGAACTTGCACTTGGGAAGGGAGTCAAAATGACTCGAGGGATGACTTAGAGTCTTAACTTGAAGAAGACCCCTATAGAGTTAAGGAAGGAGCTAGTGATTGTGAACTTGATTTAACCTCCTCATATGGTTAGATGCATGATTGCTACACCTATAGGCGGGGTAGACTGGAAACGCAATCATATTTTCCATACCTTTATCAAAATTAACAATAAATTTTGTAAGTTGATGATTGATGGAGGAAGTTGCATTAACGGTATTGTAAAGACGATTTTAGAGAATGTAACGCCACGGTCCCAAAATATGTAGGACTAGGAATGTAGATATGCCAGCCGTATAATAAATATACATAAACAGTAAAATGCAGTAAACCATGATAACTAATTCTCATCCACAAAATAAAGAAAAAAGATATTATAAATCAACTATGAATTTATCATTTATACAAAAGTTTGGGCGGAGACAAATCCACTACCAACTAATAGGAGAAGTAATACATGAACAATGAAATGATTTGTCAAGAGTAGCAAGGACTATCCAAGACACGTCATCTTCGAAGGAGTAGAGAAGATCACGACCTTGGCTAGGATACCTGCGGAAAGTCACAAACACACATATGGATAATTCACCAGGTCCTCAGAGGGATGTAACAAGATACAGGAAGAACATGCCATAAACTGAATATAAACTGCTCAATAATAAGTCAGATCGGATTATAACATGGTATAATACTCCACCATTGAATTGGTGTACCATCCTCCAACCAAACAAGGATAGGAGATGGCACCCTAATCCACGATGAAGTATCTTTCCATGCCATGAGTCCAATATAGTATCCGGACCACAACAAGGTTTAGTACCTTCTTATCGAAGCAGTAAACCACATCTACAACCAAACAAGGACAAGGTGTGGCAAATTAGTCTACAACAAGTTATTGTTCCAAGTCGCGATCAGATATAAGTACCCAAACCAAAAGTACCTATACCTAACGAATAAGGTAGCCTAACCGTTCTAAATGAATGCATTTTAAGAACAACCCTCCAACGCATGGGCTCTCTGGCTAAAATAGGATCGACATAGTCCCCTCTCTGGGCACCAGGGGCCCAGTAATAATGTAAGAGCATAACGCTTCACAGAACGTCAGTGGCTAGCAATAAAATAAAGGGTCATCAATCCATATCTCCGGCGGAGCGTACGGTCACAAAAGTAAAGTGCATAGTAGTCCATACGCTCAGGAAATGTCCTTCCCACCCCATGCCTATATGTTGTCTTTACAACACATAACCTCTATTAACCTCTAAGTCAAACTAATCATGCAAAACACTATTAGCGGTTAACCCTATCGCACGACTTATATGTACCGGTGGCCTGCCGACTACACATGTCCGAGTTCTACACGTAACTCGAAACTTCGTGGCATAATGTGTCAAGGCCTATGAATGCAACACAACGAGAGGTGGTCTCTTAAATCTAGGGTCAATGTGTATAAAATAATTAAATAGCAGGAAATAGAACTTATAAATAAAAGTTGCATCTCAATATGACTATGTAGCATAATTTATTTTGTAGAAAAGAAATAATAAATAAATGCATGAAATATGAGCTAAAGTAAATAGACATCAAATGACAAGGTATCGGGTCTGGTAGTAGCGCCTAGTGTGGTGCGATGGTGGCACATTATATGACTTCGGTGTTACAACTACGCAAGACGACCTCCGATGGTGGCATAGACTATTCCATCCGGTCAAGAATAATCAAGTTAGCTAGGGTCGATAGGAGGAAGTCCAGAATTGGCGAGGGAATAGGAAAAATGGGATAAGTTTATGGACATGAGGATAATCAAAGAAAATTGGATAATTAATATATATTAATTTAGAAAACTATTTATAATCCTTGAAAACTATATTTTACTATCCCAAAATATTTATAAGTACAGTAAAGATCGTTTTAGGTCAAAAATTATAATTTATTCACTAAAATATTTTATATAATACTTGAAAATATATATGATAATTTGGGACCACATTCATTAGTAAAAATATATCTTTATATAAATACTTAAAAATATAAATTGTTTGAGGCAAAATTATCCCAAGTTTGTCAAAATAAATTTTTAAGTTTGAAATAAAAATACTTTTAGGTAATACATACATGACAATTTTAGAAAATAATTTAATTAGAAAATACTACTATAACATTTTTAGATAAAAAACTTTATCTTTAAAAACCTACAACAATAATAATACATTTTAGGCTTAGAATTCTAGTTTCAGAATTACATATAGAATCAAGCTCAATAATATATTTTATTACAAAAACATTGTTGAAAACTATTATTTTTATTCATAATATATATATATATATATATATATATATATATATATATTATGAATAAAAATAATATATATTATGAATATATATATATATATATATATATATATATATATATATATATATATATATATATATATATATATATATATATATATATATATATATATATATATATATATATATATATATATATACCCACCCACCCACCCACCTAATCCCCTAAGAGCAAGCAGTAAAAAAAAAATATATATATATATATATACCCACCCACCTAACCCCCTAAGAGCAAGCAGCCTGGCTCCCCCAGGAGTCGAACCCCGCCCACCTTATTCGTTATATATATAAAAATAAAATATATATATATATATATATATATATATATATATATATATATATATATATATATATATATATATATATATGCTTCTTAATAATATTATTAATTTTTTTTTATTATCAATCCACTGTGTTCCCTTATACCAATGAAACACGATAAATACTAATACTAATAATAAAAATAATATCGCTTCCCGTTCCTGGAATACGTATTTTAATACGTGTACTGCTTGAATGTATTTATTTAATATTTATCATGCATTTGTTCTGTATTCAAATTCTTTAATTTCTCGCTAATTATTTTTACTGTATTTTATTTTCTGCTTAGCTTTGCTTCTGGGTTCGGCTTAGGTTGGTTTATTTCCGAATTTGGGTGGTTCAACATGAACCCGACCAACTCCCCACATCTTTATTTAAAGCTCTAACCCCTTTCTCTCTCTTCATTCTTCTTCTTTCTCATTTACTCTTCTTCTTTCTCATAACTCTCCCCACCTACCAACCCATAGGCAAGTACATCTTGTTTCCACATGAGAACCCATTTTTATGGTTCATTTATCTTTCTCGCGTGATTTTAACATAGTTTAGAACTTGGCACTTTGCATTTTGAAGTCTCATTTTAGTAGATCTAGAAATTACTATTTTTCAGATTTTATTAGTTTTGATCTATCAAACTTCCTTATTTCCAAGTTTTGTTCGTTCCAGATTGTTGAGATTGTGTTATACGCCATTCTGACCCGTAAAATTCCCATTTTCAGCTTGAAATGAAGGTTCCATGGAATTTGGAGTTTAGGAAGAGCTTTACGCCCACATTTTTACGTGCCAGCGTAATATCAGGCTTTACGCTCATGTTTTTACGTGTCAGCATAATATCAGGCTTTACGCACACGTTTTTACGTGTCAGCGTAATATCAAGCTCTATGCCCACGATCATCCGTGTCAGCGTGAATCTGTTTTACGCAAGTCGACTTGGCTTGGCGTATTCCTCTTTACGCGTATTCATTCGTGCGTAAACCTGACTCTTTACGCGTGCAACCTTTACGCGTGGCTTGACCCTTTACGCGTACATATTTTACGCGTAACACTATTCTCTACGCATACAAGATTCATGCGTAAACTTTGGCTTTTTACGCGTATGAGTTTTTACGTGTAACGTTACTTTTTATGCGTATGAGTTTTTACGCGTAACGTTACTTTTTACGCGTACTATTCTGGCTTGGCATAAGAGTTTTCACGCACAACTTTATCCCTTATTGAGCGTATTCCTTTTACGCGTACTCCTTTATGCGTAAAGATATCCTTTTACGCGTACATATTTTACGCGTAACGTTACTTTCTACGCATACAATATTTTTATGGTAACATTATTCTTTGCGTAAACTTCCTTACGCGTGATTTATTGAGCGTACTCCTTTTTACGTGCATGCCATTTTCCTATTATATCCTTACGTCTTTCGACATGAACTCGATAAAATCATGATATGTTAATATTTTAATACATATTGTTGTGTGGAATGTGCCCTGTGTCTCGATTGGTTTATGGATGTCCAGAATGACTGGAACTTAACCCTGAGAGTTATAGACTCGACCATATTTAATACCAGTTTGACTGTCATGACTTGGCACTAATTGACATTGATTGTTACCTTGACTGGATGATTGATCATGCATTCCTAGTTGGGACTAAAGAGACTGGCTAGTCGTCTTATTGAAATTGAATGAGATACATTCATATTAACATGAACTATTGCAATCGACAAGCCGATCCCGAACATTGGCATATGAACACGTGCAGACTTCAACTAATTTTCTACAGAAGCAGCATGTGTACTTTACCGTCAAGGCATGATTATTTCGTGGCTAGGTCTGATTGTTACATTACGCAATGTAAGACCTACAACCTAACCGCACGGGCATCGTTGTAGAGTTGTGCATATCGTACTTTGTACGAAAGTACTCATTCTGAATGACCATGATCCACGGCATGGGATTTCAATCAAATAGGGGCTATTAAGTAAAATAAAATAACGATTGCATGAAGAGAGAATGGATTCCCGAGTTCTTATATGGCAGCCATCCCGGGGCAATTGTTGCCCCGACATGCCGACTGGTTCCTACAGATACTGCAAATCTGCCACACGGGCAGGGAGCGGTATCTGCTTATATTATTTATTATATATTGATGATGGGCGTCCCGTTGGGACTCGTCAAATTCATGATTGGCGCAATTGATTATTGGATAGACTAGCCTTGCTTGCACATAGTAAGAACTGAGGAATCCTGATTGCATATTTCCAAGACAATTTGGAACTTATAGTAGCAAGCCTTACTAGTTGTATGGCCGTTTAAATTGATTTGTTTGTGTACTGTACCTACTCTGTTAACTACTAAGATGATCAGAATGTCAGGACATGACGGGTCAACTTCTGTCCTTGTTTGGTTGGGAAGTTGGTTTAAAGTGTCGGGATGTTGTGTGAATCCCAGTAGCAAGCAGAGACTTATCATTATATTCTTAACTCTTATCACTGGTTTTAATTCTCATGTCGTGCTTCCTTGTGGCACTTGCTATTAGAGGTCTAACCTCTCTGGTTTTGCATGGCCAGATTTAGAGCCAGTTCTCGAGGACTCAGCTTACTTCTACCTCCAAGATGGTCAATACTAGAGGGATAATCGCAGGAGGACACGAGTGGGTTTCTTGCTTCCCGTTCGTTTTGCTACTTACTTTACTTTTGCCTCTTAGCACCGACATGTTAGTCAGATTGTCTAGTACTTACTTTTACATAATTGTAACTAAGTCAGACTGCAGCTGATAACAATTGTGTATACCTTACTATATCATCTGGCTATGTTTTATGAAACCAGATCTCAAGAACATTTTGACTGAGCATTTGGGATGCCTTACTGCTTTACTCTTACATGTTCTTTATTATTGCTTCTTGATTGAATGATTGAGACAATAGATGTCGAGTGACCATAGCGAGACTTTCATGTAGTATGCACCCCCTTGTCTTTAAGACATCATTGATCATATTATACGGTATTCATCTACCCATAATACGTAGCTGGCTGAGTCATTCCTTCGCTCTCCGGTATTCTGGTTCTGGGGCATGATAAGGTTTTAGTGGTGGCCCATGCAGGTCTGATTTCAGACTTGTAGGATATTTTAATTTATAGGATGTCTCAATCATACATGTTTCTCCTAGATCTCATGATTTGTTACTCTCAACTCGAGCTTGACATTCCGGTATCCTTTGACTTTATTGATCTTTCCTGTTCGATCGTTTGATTGTTCTTTTATCCATTTTCTTAGGGGTACCTCGTCTGCATCTGTCAGAGCCGGACAACAACAATAAGGATAACAAGGGCAGCATGAACAACATGACCAGGTTGGTCAGCAACAAGGGCCGGTGCTATCCCAAGAGACCATCCAAGAAGAGGTGATAGTGGAACCAGCAACTGGACCGCAGTATTCGGAGGTTCCAACACCACCAACAGTTCCACCTACTCCTGTGGAAGTAGACACACCAGTCCTTCTGGAGATCATGAGAGGGATGATGGCTACTCAGCAACATCAGATGTTGACCCAGCAACGCATGCACGCTCAGCTGTAAGAGCAAAATGTGTTGCTAAACCAAGGATTGCAAACGGTTTTGGAAAGAGGGGTGAGGACAGATTCAGGGGCATCGACCAGATTTTGCAAGTACAACCCCCATCGTTTCGAAGGCACGGAAGATGCTATTTCAGCAGATGCATGGCTTAAAGATATTGAGGCTATTCTGACAGGAGCTAAGGTACCGGCAGAGGAACGTATGGATCAAGTAAAGTTGTTACTTCAGGACCTCGTACGTGATTGGTGGGAATCAGAAGAAGTGGGCATCATACGTCCTATAGCTTGGGATGATTTTACTGCGAGATTCAAGACGAAGTACTATGGAGTTATAGCACAGTTTGAGCTACAATAGAAGTTTATCAACCTCAAGCATGCTGGTAAGACAGTGGATGCTTATGCAACAGAGTTCTGCAGACTGAGTAGGTTTGTCCCGGAGATGGTAGCAACAGAGAGCCAGAGGGCTATGAGGTTTCAGCAAGGGTTTCATCTTGAACTATTGCAATTGATAGAGGGGCACAACTACCAGACCTTTGATGAGGTATTGACGGCAACCCGGAGGCATGAGATCACCATCCAGAGGATCACAGCGAGGACTGGAGGTCAGAAGAGATCTCACAATCAGATTGAAGGAGGAGGGGGAGTAGCGCCCCTAATAACAATACCATCTCCTGGCGTTCGTATTCACGATGTGGCAATACGAGGGCCAGTACCCCCAGCAAGACAGCAGTAGTAGCAGCAGCAGAGGAAGAACCAGCAACCCCCAGTGGGCTGCACCTATTGTGGAAAGGCAGGAAACACTAGAGGCGTGTGTCGGGCATTGAATGGACAGTGTTTGGTATATGGAAGTCCAGATCATCGGGTTTCCACCTGTCCCATGAATTTGAGGTCAGGAGGACCAGTGCAACAATTTTCTGCTCCGCCAACACCAGGGGCAGGACAGTATCAAGGACCAGTGGAAGCAGTGAGACCGTTGGCACAACGCCCAATGATGCCACAGGCTCAGATATTTCGGTAGCAGGGACCGCCGATGCAGCAGCAACAACAATGACCACCCCAGCATCACCAAGATAGGGGCCAATAGCAACACCAGGGTAGGCCGCAGTATAGAAACCAACAAGGAGGCCGAGGGCAGGCATTTAATCTATCTTTGGAAGAGGCATTGGCATCGGGAGATGTTGTGGCAGGTAACATTCTCGTCGCCTCATATCCCGCAGTAGCATTGTTTGATTCAGGAGCATCACACTTATTTATATCTACACAATTTACGATACGACTAGGAATGGAATTCGAGGCATTGCCAGGAAGGTTGAATATACTCACTGGTAATGGGCTCGTAGGAGTTAGTAGAGTTATTCTAGCGTGTATAGTTGTAGTTTGCGGGCGTTCCTTACCCGCCAGATTAATAGAATTTCCTGTTGGAAATTTCGACGTTATCTTAGGCATGGACTGGCTGAAAGAAAGTCATGAGACAATAGATTGTCGTAGAGAAAGTGTATCTTTTAATATTCCAGGCATGAAGCGATTCACCTTAGTCAGATCAGTGGCAACTCAACAAGAAGAAGGAGTAGTGACGGCAATGGAAGAAGTTCAGGTTCCGAAGATAGTGGAAGAGTTTCTAGATATATTTCCCAAAGAACTTCCAGGTCTACCCCCGGTTAGGGATATTGAGTTCAGTATAGAATTGGCACCTAGAACTAAACCGATATCAGATCGAGTTTACAGAATGGCAGATTCAGAGCAGGCCAAGGTATATCAACACATAGAGGAACTGAAGGCGAAGAAGTTCATTCGAGTTAGCGAATCACCATGGGTAGCACCAGTGGTACTTGTAGGGAAGAAGGATGGGTCATCTAGATTGTGCATTGACTACCGAAAGCTCAACACGGCAACAGTAAAGAACAAGTACTCATTACCAAGGATCGATGAATTGTTTGATCAGTTGAGCAGAGCAAGGGTTTTCTCCAAGATAGATCTTCAATCAGGGTATCATCAAGTGATTGTTCGAAAAGAGGATATTACCAAGACAACATTCAGGTCGAAGTACGGACATTACGAATTCTTAGTAATGTCGTTCGGTTTGACCAATACTCCCACAATATTTATGGATTTGATGAACTGCATCTTTATGCCGTACCTAGATCAATTTGTCATTGTGTTCCTCGACGATATTCTCGTATACTCAGCTAGTGAAGAAGAACATGAAGATCACCTCAAGAAAGTGTTACAGGTTCTAAGAAAGATCCAGTTGTATGCCAAGCTCAGCAAGTGTGAGTTTTGGACGGATCACAATTCATTCTTGGGGCACATTATATCAGGGGCCGGAGTAGCAGTGGATCCCAAGAAGGTAGAAGCAGTAGAGAGTTGGCCAACACCTAAGACTGTAGCAGATGTACGGAGTTTCTTGGGATTGGCAGGATATTACAGAAGGTTCGTATCAGACTTTGCAAGACTTTCAGCACCCATGACCTGCTTGACATGGAAGGATGTGCCATTTATTTGGTCGACAGAGTGCCAGGCATCATTTGAGAATTTGAAGCAGAAGTTGATCACGGCACCTATTCTTACGTTACCGGTTAGACCCGAAGGTTTTACTGTATATTGCGATGCGTCAGGAAAAGGACTTGGGTGTGTCCTAATGCAACATGGGAAGGTGATAGCATATGCATCTAGGCAACTTCGGGACCACGAGAAGAATTATCCAACTCATGACTTGGAGTTGGCGGCAGTAGTATTTGCTTTGAAGCTATGGAGGCATTGCTTGTATGGTGATCGAGTGGACATGTACACAGACCACAAGAGTATGAAGTACATTTTTACTCAGAAGGAACTGAACATGAGATAGAGAAGATGGTTAGAATTGATCAATAATTATGACATGGAGCTTCAGTATCATCCAGGCAAGGCTAATATGGTAGCAGATGCTCTTAGCCGGAGAGGCAGTGCATTTTTGTTGACATCACAAAAATATATCTTAGAAGACCTTCAAGAGATGGGCATCGAAGTTATACTACCTAGTGATGTGGGAATTCTGACAAGTCTACGAGTCCAATTCGACTTGGTAGACAGGATCAAGGCAGCTCAGGCACAGGACCCGAGGATTCAGAAGCTTAGGACAAAATGTGAGTCGGGACTCAGAAAGGAGATAGAAATTCACGAAGATGGTACACTTAGATTTGGATCACGTCTATGTGTTCCTAGTGGAGATATCCGACAGGAGGTTATGACAGAAGCCCACAGTTCTCAGTATTCTATACATCCTGGAGGGACCAAAATGTACAAAGATATCAAGCAGCACTTTTGGTGGAACAGAATGAAGAAAGAGATAGCTAGATTCGTTTCTTGTTGCTTGATATGTCAGCAAGTGAAGGCAGAACAACAAAGGCTAGCTGGATTATTACAACAGCTTCCTATCCCAGAATGGAAATAGGAATATATCACCATGGAATTTGTGACCGGTTTACCGAGATAACCAAGTGGTAAGGATGCTATTATGGTAATAGTGGATCGGCTTACAAAGGTGGCACATTTTCTTCCTTTTAGAGTAGGGCAATCTACAGAAAGGTTGGCAGAATTGTATATACAACAGATAGTTAGGCAGCATGGGGTCCCTGTCAGTATTGTATCAGATAGAGATATCCGTTTTATATCACATTTCTGGAAGAGTTTACATCATAGTCTGGGTACCAAGTTAAGATTTAGTACGGCTTACCATCCACAGACGGACGGGCAATCAGAAAGAATAATTCAGACTTTAGAAGATATGTTACGAGCTTGCACCCTAGATTTTGGAGAGTCTTGGAAGAGTCACTTGTACTTAGTCGAATTCTCGTACAACAACAGTTATCAAGCCAGTATCCAGATGGCGCCATTTGAAGCACTATATGGTAAGAAGTGTAGGTCACCACTTGCATGGGATGATATCAGGGAGAGAAAGATGTTAGGCCCAGAGATGATTGTTCAGACGGTTGAAGTGATTAAAGGAATTAGAGAGCGACTTCGGGTTGCGAAAGATCGACATCGACATTGGGCGGACCAGCATCGTAGGCCGCTAGAATTTTTTATTGGGGACCACATGTTCTTGCGGATCTCACCTACACGTGGGGTCATTAGATTTGACATTCGCGGGAAGTTGAGTCCGCGATACGTTGGCCCATTTGCTATCCTCGATAGGGTAGGTGATGTTGCTTATTGTTTATCCCTTCCACCTTCGTTACGAGAAGTGCATGATGTGTTTCATGTATCTCAGTTGTGTAGGTATGTATCGAACCCAAGCCATATCCTCGATCATTTTGAGCTGGTTGTTGGTACCAACCTGTCTTACGAGGAACAACCGGTGTCCATTTTGGACCGAAGGGAGCAGATACTCAAGAACCGAACAATTAACCTTGTTCGTGTTGCTTGGGGTCATCACTCCTTAGGCGAGTCAACGTGGGAACGTGAGGATGATATCCGATCACGGTACCCGCACCTATTTGACTCACAAGGTATATTTCTTTTCGTGTACCTTGATTGTCTCGATTCCTCATGCTTATCAACTTATGAGTAGAAATTGCTTGATGTCGTAGATTGATAAACATAAATGTATTACTTGCTATTGGCATTGTAAAATAATTACTTGCTAGCTAAAATTGCTGTACTTAGACTAGTTTGGCCCTGATATTTCTATCCTGCTTGGATTTAAAATTCCGAGGATGAAATTTTTCTAAGGAGGGTAGAGATATCACTCCCCGTTCCCGGAATACATATTTTAATACGTGTACTGCTTGAATGTATTTATTTAATATTTATCATGCATTTGTTCTATATTCAAATTCTTTAATTTTATGCTAATTATTTTTGCTGTATTTTATTTTCTGCTTGGCTTTGCTTCTGGGTTCGGTTTGGGTTGGTTTATTTCCGGATTTGGGTGGTTCAACATAAAACCGACCAACTCCCCATATCTTCATTTAAAGATCTAACCCCTTTCTCTCTCTTCATTCTTCTTCTTTCTCATTTACGCTTCTTCTTCCTCATAACTCTCCCCACCTACCAACCCATAGGCAAGTACATCTTGCTTCCATATGTGAACCCATTTTTATGGTTCATTTATCTTCCTCTCGTAATTTTAAGATAGTTTAGAACTTGGCACTTTGCATTTTGAAGTCTCATTTTAGTAGATCTAGAAATTACTATTTTTCGAATTTCATTGGTTTTGATCTATCAAACTTCCTTATTTTCAATTTTGTTCGTTCCAGATTGTTGAGATTGTGTTATACGCCATTCTGACCCGTGAAAATCCTATTTTTGGCTTGGAATGAAGGTTCCATGGAATTTGGAGTTTGGGAAGAGCTTTACGCCCACATTTTTACATGCCAAAACAATATCAGGCTTTACGCCCACGTTTTTACATGCCAGCGTAATATCAGGCTTTACGCACTCGTTTTTACGTGCCAGCGTAATATCAAGCTCTACGCCCACGATCATCCATGTCAGCGTGAATCTGTTTTATGCAAGTCGACTTGGCTTAGCGTATTACTCTTTACGCGTATTCATTCGTGCGTAAACCTGACTCTTTACGCGTGGCTTGACCCTTTACGCGTAACACTATTCTTTACGCATACAAGATTCATGCGTAAACTTTGACTTTTTACACATAACGTTACTTTTTACGCGTATGAGTTTTTATGCGTAACGTTACTTTTTACGCGTACTATTCTGGCTTGGCATAAGACGAGTTTTTACGTGCAACATTATCCCTTATTGAGCGTATTCCTTTTACGCGTACTCCTTTACGCGTAAAGATATCCTTTTACGCGTATATATTTTACGCATAACATTACTTTTTACGCATACAATGTTTTTATGCGTAACATTATTCTTTACGTAAACTTCCTTACGCGTAATTTATTGAGCGTACTCCTTTTTACGTGCATAACATTTCCCTATTATATCCTTATGCCTTTTGACATGAACTCGATAAAATCATGATATGTTAATATTTTAATACATATTGTTGTGTGGAATGTGCCCTGTGTCTCGATTGGTTTATGGATGTCCAGAACGACTGGAACTTAACCCTGAGAGTCATAGACTCGACCATATTTAACACCAGTTTGATTGTCATGCCTTGGCACTAATTGACATTGATTGTTATCTTGACTGAATGATTGATCATGCGTTCCTAGTTGGGACTAAAGAGACTGGCTAGTCGTCTTATTGAAATTGAATGAGACATGTTCATATTAACATGAACTATTGCAATCGACTAGCCGATCTCGAACATTGGCATATGGACACGTGTAGACTTCAACTGATTTTCTACAGAAGCAACATGTGTACTTTACCGTCAAGGCATGATTATTCCGTGGCTAGGTCTGCTTGTTGCATTACGCTATGTAAGACCTACAACCAAATCGTACGGGCATCTTTGTAGAGTTGTGCATATTGTACTTTGTACGAAAGTACTCATTCTGAATGACCATGATCCATGGCATGGAATTTCAATCAACATAGGGGCTATTAAGTTAAATAAAAAAATGATTGCATGGAAAGAGAATGGATTCCCGAGTTCTTACATGGCAGCCATCCCGGGGTAATTGGTGCCCTGACATGCCGGCTGGTTCCCGCAGATACTGCAAATCTGCCACACGGACAGGGAGCGGTATCTGCTTATATTATTTATTGTATATTGATGACGGGCATCCCGTTGGGACTCGTCTAATTCATGATTGACGTAATTGATTATTGGATAAGCTAGCCTTGCTTGCACATAGTAAGAACTGAGGAATCCTGATTGCATATTTTCAAGACAATTTGGAACTTATAGTAGCAAGCCGTAGTAGTTGCATGGCCGTTTAAATTGATTTTTTTGTGTTTGTGTACTGTACCTACTCTGTTAACTACTAAGATGATCAGAATGTCACGACATGACGGGTCAACTCATGTCTTTGTTTGGTTGGGAAGTTGGTTTGAAGTGTCGGAATGTTGTATGAATCCCAGTAGCAAGCAGAGACTTATCATTATATTTTTAACTCTTATCACTGGTTTTAATTCTCATGTCGTGCTTCCTTGTGGTACTTGCTATTAGAGGTCTAACCTCTCTGGTTTTGCATGGCCATATTTAGAGCCAGTTCCCGAGGACTCAGCTTACTTCTACCTCCAAGATGGTCAATACTAGAGGGATGATCGCAGGAGGACACGAGTGGGTTTCTTGCTTCCCGCTCGTTTTGCTTCTTACTTTACTTTTGCCTCTTGGCACCGACATGTTAGTCGGATTGTCTTGTACTTACTTTTACATAATTGTAACTAAGTCAGACTACAGCTGATAATAATTGTGTATACCTTGCTATATCATCTGGCTATATTTTGTGAAGCCAGATCTCAAGAACATTTTGACTGAGCATTTGGGACGTCTTACTACTTTATCTTACATGTTCTTTATTATTGCTTCTTGTTTGAATGATTGAGACAATAGATGTCGAGTGACCATAGTGAGACTTTCATGTAGTATGCACCCCCTTGTCTTTTAGACAACATTGATCGTATTATACGGTATTCATCTACCTGTAATACGTAGCTGGCTGAGTCATTCTCCCGCTCTCCGGTATTCTGGTTCTGGGGCATGACAAATAATAATAATAATAATAAAAATAAAAAAATACAACAGTCAGCTGTGTGCTGGGCTCATTTGGATCAAGTTTTTGGATTCCTAGGAATAGATTTTCAATTCATTTCCCATGGAAAAGGAATTCAACATTTCCATACCCATGTTTGGTTAGGTTGGAAATAGGTAGTTCACAATTTAAAAAAAATTTATTTTCATGTTTGGTTCACATATGGATAGGAATCTTAATTTATTTAGTTTTGCATTAATACCCTTTCATTAATTTCATGATGATTCACATGTTTGGGATAGGAGTTGAAAATTTGAAATAAAGAGAGGGTATAACCGTCCAAACAAAATAGTCAAACATCATTCCTAGGAAAGCAAATCTATTCCCAAGGGGGGCTTGGGAATAGCTTTCCCATATAACCCCCTCATATTCCCTTCTCATTCCCAATCCTAAACATACCAAACATGGGTAAGGAATTCAAATCCCATTCCTAAGCCTTAAAAACTTGAACCAAACGTCCCCTTTAGAGGAGACCACTCATAACAAAGTATCATAAGAAAGAAAAAGAGAGAAGAGGGAGACGGAGAGTGAGTGAGAGGGAGCGGGAGGATCGGGAGAGAGGAGCTGGAGAGCGGAGAGCGTGAGGGGTGGAAGAGGAGGAGCAGAAAAGGCTGTCGGAGGAAGAGAGATGAAGGAGGGGCTGGAGAGGGGACTTACCGCGGGATCTCGGCGGAGGGGATGCACGCGCCTCCGGCGTGGAGGAAGTGGGGTGGTGGCATTACGGTTCGACGAGGCTATGGCGTAGATGCGCTCGTGCGGCCACGACGTCACCGACGCGGGCTAGACGAGACGAGGTCACGACGGAGACAGCACACGCGCGGGGGCACGGGCGGAAGAGGACTGCGGGGCGCGGCTCGGTTCCTGCGTTCACCTGGCGCGGTGGAGGTAAGAATGGTGATGGAGGTGTTTGTTGGTTTCTTTTGTGGGTTTTTTTTGGGGATGTGGCGGCGGTGGCCGAATTTTAGTTATTGGTGGTGGTGTCGATAAGATTTTGTGGTGGTGGTGGTGGTTTTGGTGACGGTGGTGGCGGTAGTTCTTTTGGTGTTGGTGGTGTTTGTCGGAAACTTGGCCGGTAGTGGTCGGGGGTGCTGTGGACGTGGTTCGTGGTGATGGCGGAAGTGCGGCGGTGGTTGCGGAGTTGGGGAATGTGGGCTGGTGGTGTTGTTTTGCGGGGGAAATTGGTCGGAGAAGACGGGTTATCGCCGGAGTGGCGGACAGGATTGAGAATAGGATTAGGGGTATGGATTTGATTTGATTGTGTCGGGTGTGTCCGATACGAGAGAAATAATGCATATGTAAAAATAATCCATTGGAAAGACATCCGGGATCGGACCCGAGGCCGTCACGGCTGATACGAAAAAGGTTGGACACAGACATGATGCATGACACTTTGGTGGAGAAATTTATTGGCTTGTGAAATTTACGGGAAAAGAGCAAGTAGCCTCTCCTTATATAGGAGGTGGACTCCTAGACTGATATGGACTAGAAATTTTAAATCTCCTTTAGATAATTCAGTATTTAAATTTAATTACTTTAAAATCACTTTAATCAAATCCATTCCAAAATCAAATTTGAATATAGATAAATCAAATCAAAATTAACTATAGATAAGTCCTATCTTATTTAAATCATTCAAATAAAAATCTAATCACCATTTAAATTGCTAAAAATAAATTCAAAATATATTTTTATAAATAATAATAATTAATTTCAAAAATTACAATAAATATTTAAATATTAATAGGAAACTTTTCATATTTTTTAATAAATTAATAAAAATAATTTCAAAATTTTAAAATATATACATGAAATAATTTCATGTACTCGCATGTAAATAGAATTTTTACATAAAATATTATTTCTAGTATAGTACATATTATTTATAAAAATATTATTGCTTAAATTATTATCTATACTCGTATGAATAAAAAGTCTTTTTATAATAATAAAATTAAATATAAAATTTGACTAACTTTTGGCGTGAAAAATTTTATATGCAAAAACACTTACCTTATATGTATTTCAAAAACTAAACTATTTATTTATATATTTATCTGAATCTATAATAAAACATTTTATATAAAAAATATCTCGTATATACGTTTACGCACTCGGCGTACAAATACCAACATAAAACAAACATATATAAAAAATAAAAATTTCATAGTGAAATTTCAGGGGATTTACATCATACCCAACTTACAAGAATTTCGTCCTCAAAATTAAAAAATAACTAGGATAGGTAGGGTTGAGAGGATAAAAGGATTTCCTCTTAAGAAAGCGTGAACAAGATATTAGGGAAGAAATGACATGTAATGAAATAGGCAACTTAGGGAATCGTGATTCCGAAAATAAAATCATGGTTATGGTTTAAGTGATATCACACGACAACCCATTATTATCTAATTCTACAAGCAAATAGCAATTCTAAAATAGGTAAAAATTTCTCTATCTCAAAATTTAATCACTAGCCCAATTTTTTAAATTCAAAATCCCCTTTTGATATTGTCATCACTCTCAAAATTTGTGGTTTAACATGATCGTCAACACATTTCTGTATTCCCTTTTGCATCTAGTTTATTTCTCCTCAAAATTTTAAAATTTAATCAATCCTCAATCGATTTTTATCGTAAGCAAAATCAAACTAACTTTTATATGAAATTCATATCCTTAGTCATTTAGTAATCTAATCTTTAAAGCATCAAAAAAAATTTCTATCTTCAATATTGATTAATCAACAATATCTCACCACAAAAGAGAAACTTCCTAGGTATTTCTCCTACTATAGTTTTCCTTGAAATTCCATGTGCAACCCTATCTCTTATGCTTCATGTAATCACTTATGTCAACTATATCATAATATGGGGGTTTCTAATCTATAAACCGTTCTAGTTAAAGGGTGTCATGTTCCTACCTTCGCATATATTAGGAGTGAGGTTGTCTGAATTGTGGAGGGGTTAATGAGTAATCTTCTATGAGGAAACAAACCAATTGGGAGGAAATATGGTTGGGTATTGACTGAGAGTAGCTAATTAATGCGAGAAATAAGAAGAAAAAGGTTAAGAGATGAAGGTAAAATAATTAGAGGTCAAGGGTAGGTGGTTCCTTAGAGAAGATTGTATGATAGTCATATAGGTTAGGGGTATGATTAAGAGTATGATTCTAATCATTCTTAAGTTTCAAAAATGATTAGAAGGATACGATAATTGATCTAGGGTTGAGAGAAGGACGAGTAGCTCATGACAGGGTTGTAGTCACATGACTTGGCCGAGGGCTAGCTACACTTTGTATATAGAACTATTATGGTCATAAGTGGTATGACAAGCTCAGTGTAATATTTTGTCTATCTAACCTCAAGCACAAACGTTATTTTTTTTCAAAGTCGAAAAACAGTAAAGAGTTCAAGGGAGATGTGGGCGAATGCGCATACGGAGTTCAAAGACGTTTTAATAGTTAAAAAGGCAGTTGTCGGTTGCGGATGAGATCCTAGATGACAAGTTAATTATATCTCAATCTGCGTAGAATAATCATAAGAAAAGCGAACCAAGTGCACTAGGTTGATCAGACCATCATGTGGCGGTTCTGATTAGACAATGTGTTAGTGGGAGCTCCCAATAAAATATGTCATAATCAAGCTCGATAAAGAAATAAGCTTACAAAACTAGGCTAAATTAGCAGCATTAGTCAAGTAAGTCCAAAATGTTAGTATGGAAGAATATGATTGCAATAAAACAAAAATAGTTCAAGTTCCTTAAAATCTAAGTCTCGTCCGGTGTTTGGGCCTATACCATCGTCCTACTGTCTTCTTGTCTAAGGGCTTGGTTGACTAGATGGGTTAGGGTCCTCTAAACTCTATAGTGTAGGTAACCTATTAATATGGGTCATAAGGGCAAAAAAAAAATGTTAGGTTGGGATGCATTCTACCCAACTTACAAGCGTTCAACTAGTAACGGATTGGAATCAGTGGGGCATACAAGTCATTTTTATAATCTCTATTAAGTACAAAATAAAGATAAGATTTACGGTAGAAAGGGATCAAGCAAGATACAAGGCAATGTAATCGAACGAGAGTTCGAAAATGAAGTCAAGAAAAGGTCAAGTATGTGGATGAGAACCTAGACTTCAATCCTATACGCAGGCTTGCTTGGTACGGTAAAGTAACCAAATAATTTATCATAGACCTGCATGGGCCACTACAGAGAAGATATGACCTAAGGTCGAGAAATACCCCGAGCCCTAATGTGTTACTTGGGTCGATAAGACTACACACTCTGTCACTCAAAGATGCCTGGTTCCAATAAACTTTTCTTTGTCTAATGAAGATAGCATATGGTGTGGCGCCCTTCCTATGGACGTTGCACATACTTTATTGGGAAGACCATGGCTTAAGACCTAGACGTTACTAATTTTAGGAAGAGTAACACGTATATATTCACTCACAAAAATAAAAAGGTTGTGTTGTATCCATCTAAACCCAAGGAGTCCCTAATTTGGCCCAAGTCTGCACCAGAAACGTCTAAAGTGAGCAAGAGAGCGGTCCACCTGGTGAACAATAGAGAGTTTATCCATGAGAGCAAGGAGGAGGGACTTGTATACGCTATTGTCGCTACTAGTCTTGCACCTACTATTGATATTGTAGACCACCCCCACCCCCGAGATTCGTCAGGTCTTAGTCTATTATGGTAATATTATGCCAGAAGATCTACCTGACGAACTTCCTCATTTGAAAGATATCCAACATGCCATAGACTTAGTGCCAGGGTCCATCTTACCCAACTTACCTCATTATAGAATAAATCCCATAGAACACGCAGAGCTTAGATGCCAAGTGGACGAGTTGTTACGAAAGGACTTTATTCGTGAAAGCTTGATTTCTTGTGTCGTTCTTGCACTACTCACTCCCAAAAAAGATAACAGTTGGAGGATGTGCCTAGATAGTCGAGCCATCAATAAGATAACCGTCAAGTATAGGTTCTCCATTCCTCGGCTTGATGGCCATTTTGAAATGATGGCAGACGCTAGTATCTTTTCTAAGATAGATCAGCGTAGTGGTTATCACCAAATTCGTCTTGAAGGTGACGAATGGAAGACCATGTTTAAGATCAAAGATGGGTTATATGAGTGGATGGTCATGCCATTTGGGTTGTCCAATGCCCCTAGCACGTTTATGAAGGTTATGACCCAAATTTTATGCCCCTTCTTAGGACTCTTTGTGGTTGTCTACTTTGACAATATTCTCGTGTTTAGTCAAACCAAAGGGGAACATCTCTTTCATTTCACACAAGTTTTGGATGTGCTCCGAAAGGAGAAGTTATTTGTCAATTTAATTTTTTTTTCCTTTATGACCTCCTCTGTCCAATTCTTAGGGTTTGTCGTGTCCAATGAGGGTGTCTCAGCGGACCCTGACAAGGTTAAGGCCATTAGGGATTAGCCTGCTCCTACGACTATATTTGAGGCTAGGAGCTTTCATGGATTGGCTATATTTTATAAGAGATTTGTCAAGGGATTTATTACCATTATGGCTCCCATTACCAATTGTCTTAAGACATGACTGTTTGTATGGACTAAAGCCGCCGAGAAAGTGTTCATATAAATCAAAGAGAAATTGACCTCTGCCCCGGTCCTTCGTCTCCCTGATTTCTCAATAGTCTTCGAAGTAGCTTGTGATGCTTCGGGGATAGGAATAGGTGGTGTGTTGAGCCAAGAGAGCCATCCAATCGCTTATTTTAGCAAAAAGTTGAATAAGACTAAAGAACGCTACTCAAATTATGACTGAGAGTTTTATGCTGTCGTACATAGTTTATGATATTGGCGTCACTACCTGCTCCCAAAAGTTTTTTTATTTTCAAACCATCAGGCCCTACGCTATTTGAGCTCTCAAAAGAAGATTGGACCTCGATATGCTAAGTGGGTGGAATTCATTCAAAGTACACCTTTTTCTCTCAAGCACTGTGTATGTGATAAGAACAAAACCGTTGATGCGGTGAGTAGGAAAATTGTACACATTGCGATCAATGAGTACTTAAGTCATTGGATTTGACCATATCATTGATGAGTATCCTACTTGTCGAGACATTAGTAAAATATATGCTAAATTGTGTAGAGATCCCTCTAATTTCATTGATGGTTTCCCTAAGGTCGATGGTTTCTTGTTTAGGGGCAACCGGCTATGCATTCCCTTTATTTCTCTTTTAGACTTCTTGACTAGGGAAATACATGCTGGCGGTGTTGTAGGACATTTCGGATGAAATAAGACCAACCTTTTGGTTGAGGATAGATTTTATTGGTCGAGTCTTAAGCGCGACGTCGCTAGAGTAGTTGTACACTGTCATACTTCTCAGATGGCGAAGGGTAGGAAGAACAATACGGGCTTGTATACTTCTTTACCTATTCCTTTCATCCCATGGCAGGATATAACATGGTCTTTGTATTAGGTTTTTCATGTACATCATGGAATTATGACTGTATTTTGTTGTAGTGGACCATTTTTCTAAGATGGGACATTTTATTCTCTGTGGTAAAACGAGTGATGCGTCACATATAGCGAGCATATTCTTTAGGGATGTTTGGAGGTTACATGGGTTGCCTAGGACTATCATTTCTGATAGGGATGTTAGATTCATGAGCTATTTCTGGAAGACACTTTAGAAAAAGCTTAATACGACACTTCAGTTCTCAACTTCTTATCACCGCAGACGGATGGTCAGGCAGAAGTGGTCAATAGGAGTCTACACAATTTGTTGAGATTTTTAGTTGGTGACCACCTAGCTACTTGGGACCTTATATTACCTATGATGGAGTTTGCATACAATAGTTCGGTCAATAGGTCTATGGGATTGAGTCTATTTGAGGCTGTCAATGGAGTCAAACCTAGAAAACCTATAAATCTTCTACCAGACCTCTAGGATCCCAGTCTAGCGTGTCTGTCGAGACTTTTGCACAGTATATCCATGATCTACATATTAAAATTTGTAGAAGATTAGCCGTGAGCAATAATTTGTATAAATAGGCAGCTGAAGGTCATAAGAGATTGCAAGAATTTGCTATTGGTGATCATGTATTTGTGCGAGTGAGACCAGAGAGGTTCCCTCGTAGAAATGTGAAGAAGTTTCATGACAAACGGGCAGGTCCTTATCGAGTTCTGCAGAGGATCGGTTAGAACGCATATGAGTTGGAAATTCCATAAGATATAGGAATCAACCTCGTGTTCAATGTGGAGGACCTAACATTGTTTCATGAGCCTATAGCATATTCTTTCTATGATTCTAATTTTACAGGTTCTCCAGGTTTACCATCGATAGGTGGGCATCCTGATACCATGTTTGGACCAGTAACACCGCCTCCACCGCCGTCACCATATTGTGTCACGCCCCGATCCTGCTAGGGTCGTTTGTCCTCATTTTGATCCCCACGGGATCGTTCGTCCTCGCTAAGACGTGATGTCGTGAATGCCTAAGTTACGCTTGCACAAAGCTCGTACCTGCATAATACAACTAGGTAAGACAAAACATAATGCAAGCAGAACATATAATGGCAGAAAACCAAATTTGACACATAGATTTGAAATAACATTACTTCTTTTTATTGATAACTTGATAGAAGTACAAGTACATTGCTTTGCCACTCAAAATGCTATAGCTTGGCTTACATATTTCTCTTTGAAACTCATTTTGAAAATAGCCACAATGTCCATACATCATATCCTTTTATTACATAGACTCAAAAGTAAAGACACCTTCAAAAGAAAACTTGCTAACTTGACTCAAAAGTGAAGACACCCTCAGTGGGACGTAGCAAGATACATAATATATATGCCAAAATAAAATATAATAAATCATGTGAAGGGAGTAAACATATGATCCAGGAATGGGTAACAGGAAAATAGTCAGGAGATCAGTAACACTACTACTATGCATACTATCTAGTCTGTGTGAGATGCACTTAAGGACAACGTTCAGGGAGTGGAGCTCTCTCGAAGGGGTACATGTGCAGTGACTCGTCACCAACTGCAGCAATATCACTAACTAAGCTACAAGTAGCCCCTCTACCTAGTGATCGTCCTTCCCACCCAATGATACTGTCCGTGTTGCATCCACGATACGACCAGTCCGACTATAGAAAGTGATAAGTCCAGAAGTCCCGTCAATATGTACATAGAAAATCCATCATCGAGTAAATATCTAATGAATCATAACCGAGTCTCCTATATGCCATACAATATTAATCCGTGTATCGTGTCCATGTGTCAGCAGGTATAGTAATGTAAGTATACAGATGAGAATAGGTGAATCATAGCAGCATATCTAAGTAAAAAACTGATAAGGAAACAAGCATATAAATATTGTATATATCAAATTGGCGAGGTATACTTGCCTGGAGTTGTCCAATCTGTGCTGAGACTGCAGTACCAAAGTCTATCCCACTATCCATGCGAACCATACTCTATGCAATTATCTACCAACCCAAATCACAAACAAATATATATCACACACTAAAGTATATGTATGACTAATAACTCTCACCTAGGGAGCTTGGGTCGTTCTAGTCACCTATTACCTTTGTTATCTAAGTCACTTATAATTATATCATCTAGCACTAGGTCACCCTAGCCTCTATAATCATTATTTGTTAATAATAAGAATTGTAAGTTATAGGTTCAAAATATCAAGTTGTACCTCGTTATTCATGCAACAAAATCTATAACACGTAAATCGAGGCAAGATAATCAACCGTAAGATTAACAATCCTATCTTGGCGATCTATATGGTCTCCTAATCAATTTTAGCGATGTGAGATCACTGGAATCGACTGATCTCAGTTTTGACACACGGATTCTGAGATACGAACGTAAATAGGAATTAGTTACAACTAATGGTGATACATAAAGAAAAATCTACAAACGTCGTCGGATGATAAAACGAACATCACCAACGCTTCGCACCAAAAAACGTGACAGGATAAAAGTCTAATAAATCTAACAAATTATATGTCCACGAGTCTAGAATGGCGATACAAACCTAACGGTATATCCGAAATTGGATTCCGATGAGCCGATCTCAAAATGACCCGTTGACTTGGACATTGGGATCCGGTTTGCACGGAAATGCATGCCAGAGCCAAAGTCCTCTAAATCTAGCAAATTACATGTCAACGAGTCCAGAATGACTATATGAACCCAACGGTATATTCAAAATAGATTTTGATGAGTCGATCTCAAAATGACCCGTTGACCCGGAGAATTGGACCCGTTTTGTACTGAAATGCGTGTTGGGGCGACGTTGCTCCAAACTCAGCAAATTATATATAAATTTTATCTAGAATGACGCCAAAAGTCTACTGGTGGCATCATAACTGGAATCCGGAGTCCCAGGTTCAAATTTGGAATTTTACAAGTTAAAAATTACGATTTCGATGGGCCAACTTTGGCATCGATTTTAACTAACCGAACGACATCCTACGAAGCTGAAATTTTTATGGCACAATTGTGGTTGTACTTGATACACACTGGAGTTGGTTATTCGTCAACAGGAGATTTGACGAGAGAGAAATGAATCCGCAAAGTTGGCTCCATGAAATTGTCTAAAATATACGCAATTTAAATGGTCAACTTGGTGGTCTGTTTTGATCTATCAGACAATCAAATTAACGGTTGAAATTTTAGGTGAGTAAAGGGGTATATACCGAGATTGAGATGGAAGAATCGGATCAACGATCCAACGGTTTGATTATCCAAAACACACGCCCAAAGTTGCTGCGATGAAATACGATTCTGGACTTCAAATCTCGCGCGTCACGATGGGATCAACTTCCAAACGCAGAAATTGACCCTATCACTCGTGGTGGTCGATGATGGCCATCAGGGAGGGGTTCGTTGGAGGGCTCGTGCGAGTCGTATTGGTCGCGATGGCGGTGCATGGCCATCGCCTTGCTGCGGCAGTGCTTGAACGCGCGTATGTGCGTGCACACAGGTAGCCGCGCCTGTGTGCCTGTTGCTCGTGCTCGCTGGCAGTGCCGGTGACGCCCGGTGGCACCGGCGATCGTACGGTCAGGCATGGCCATCGATTATGGTAGGCATCGCTGGTGCTCTCGCGGCTTTTACTGCTGCTACTACATTAATGCATGCCCGCGCAGAGCTGCGCAAGCCTGGCGTACGCACGTGCGACAGTTGCGCTACAGGGAGGCACTACGGCCAGGGTGGCAGGGTGCTCGGAAAGGAGTAGAGGTTGCTACAAAAAGATTGTGGAGGATGAACCTGTGTGCGGCTTGGGTTTTTCTTTTAGGTCGGAAGAAGAAGAATATACATATAGAGAGGAGATGGAAGGAGGTACAGGCGTGGCCTGCTCTATTGGAGCAACACAGAAGAATGTTATTACACACGGAAGAAAGAACTACTCCAACCCTACCGTTGCTTCCAAGAAAAAATGATGCTTTAAATAGGGTTACCTGGTTTTGGCTTGGGCTTGGGCTCCAACATGTAGGTGAGGCACTAGAGTTAGATGTTTAGGCTAGGAACTTTTAGAAGGATGGAAATGGGAGGATGTTAGGTTAGCTATAGGAAAGAATTGCATTTCCTGGCTACAAATGTGACTGTACCCAAAGAAATTTTTTAACTCTTCCAAAGTAGTAATACAACTAGTATATATATATATATATATATATATATATATATATATATATATATATATGAAGAAACTCCCTCTTTTTATTAATCACGACTCGAAAACCGAAGCCGGAACACGTATACAAGGCGCAAAATGCCGATGCCTATACAGGTATACCACCAAAAGAGAAAATGGGAAAGGGAAGGCGAAACAACCGCCAGGAACTAGGGGGATCACTGACCAGAAGGTTCTAGAAGTGTGGAACACAGAGTGCTAAACTTCCCTAACGAAGTATTGGTGACCTTCGTATCTCGTCTTGTTGCGATTCTTCCAAATCACCCATGTGGCAGCCGCTGCGACGATCTGGTGACCATGGATGTCACGCCCCGAGTCGACAAACCGTTCGTCCCCGGTGTTACTTTGCCGATTCGATCATCCTCGCTAAGGCATGATGCCATAGGAGTCTGGAATTGTACTCGTATAAGACAAGAACGTTACGTTGCTTTTTGTATTAATATGCCAAGTTAAAACTTCACAAATCACATCAAAATTTAAGATACAGTATAGGAAGATAGAAATGCTTTTCATTCATAGCTTGCAACGAAGTACAAGTCGTAATTACATTGGATGCCGTTGCGGCTACATTGATTGAAAACAGAAATAAAATACATGCGACAAGTTGCCTGAACTACGCTTGCCGCCCCATATATTCGTCCCTTTATACATAAGCCGTCGACTTGAATTGGCTTCAAAATACTTCAGCATAGGAAAAGCTTCAAAATGCTACTCCGTACTTCAGCTCCAGTTTAGTTGGGAGCGCCCGTCGTACCTGGGAAAATTGGGAAAATTGGATTAGCATACTTGCTAAGTGGACGAGACGAATCCACTCGTCTAAACCGACTCTGATTGTTAGGGTAGGCATGCTTTAGAGTTGTCTTTCTATTAGAACTAAATGAATTCAGTTCATATTCGTTAGCCATCTTTGCGTAATAAAGCATACAGTGAAACATAGCAGTTTCATATTTCTTACCACGGCCGTGCTCGTCCCTGCATGAAAACAGAGATAATATTTACACCTGCATAAGACAATAGGTGATCATGCTACCATCTTATATGCGGTCATTGATGTTACACATCACGTGGGACTATCTCAACGGTATTTCAGCCCGCTCAGTCTAGGTTGCAAGCCTGACTAGCGGTCCCACAATGCATCAGTGCCGAAGCACGATTATTCAATCCCCCTAGGTCGATTCGATTCCGATGCCCCGGATATCGATATGAGAAAAAATATCAACTTGTGCACAAGCTGTCCATAACCATGCCAATGCGTGAACAGTTTAACATATGCAACAGTTTTGTATAGCGCAGACAGTATTGAACGACATTATCATTTCCCCCAACTTATGCAACGATTCATTTTTCCCCAAGTCGTACTCCCGATTTAGCATCCCGTGGGCACCAAATTGTCCGAGGCATCATAACCCATAATTGACGTTTCTATTATTTTGCAGCACGTGAAATAGTCTATCTTTTTACTAGAACCTTAAACTTTCTAGTTTATGTGATAGACTTATATTTTCAGAGTAAATTATTCTAAATCGATACATTTTTTTCCTGAGTTCTTGACTTAGTGGATTGGCATACAATTAACTTGACATCGTTCGATTTGAATGAATTCGAGGCAAGAAATTAGTTTACGGGACAGAGTAGAAAAGAAGGGGCCGAATCACCCACCGATTACTTTGCTTCGTGCCGGTCGTCGAAGCGCTACGCAACGTCAAGCTTTAGTTACGCGAGCTCCTGCAATGGCACCAACACTTTGTTAGATTTCCTTCTTTTCCTCTTGCATCGAAATTTGTAATTGCATCCATGAAAACGATGCGAAAGCACTTCATCAAGCCCAGCGGCAAAGCTCCAAGAAAACCATACAGCGGTCCAGTCCCGTCGAAGGGACTCTTATAGAGAGCTCACTCGCCAAGATGCAGCCCGCTGTATCTAGGACTTATTCCAACAGAAGTCGTTCCATTAGTTGGATCGATTCTCGTAACTTTCGTCCAAATCGATTTGAATCGATGCCGCAAGGCGTTATCGTTTACCAAGCTTAGCGATCGAGTCAGATGGCCATCTAAGTTTCCGGCCGATCTGACTCGGCGCAAGCATGTTATGAAGTTCTGTCGCCTATCGAAAGCGGGGCGCTACATAATATACCACTAAGAAAAAGTTTCGTCCCGAAACTTAAGAATAAGGGTCTGACCTTAATTTAGACAAACAACGCAGGGTACTTCTCTTTCATCTCCGCCTCCATCTCCCATGTCGACTCCTCGACTGAATGGTTCCGCCAAAGCACGCCGACCAAAGACATCGACCGATTGCGTAGCACCTTTTCCTTGCGGTCCAAAATTTGAATAGGCTCCTCCGAGTAAGACAAGTCAGTACGTAACTCCAACTAATCGAAGCTAACCACATGACTTGGATCGTGCACATATTTTCGAAGTTGTGAAATGTGGAAGACATCGTGCACATCCGCCAAGGCAGGAGGTAGTACGATCCGATAAGCAACCGTTGTAACTCGTTCGATGATCTTGAAGGGGCCTACAAATCTAGGGCTCAATTTGCCTTTAATGCCGAACCGTATCACACCGCGCATGGGCGTTACTTTCAGAAACACATGATCCCCGACCAAGAACTCTAACTGTCGTCGACGAAGATCTGCGTAGCTCTTTTGTCGACTTTGTGCGATGCGGAGTCTATCTCGAATCAAGCGGACCTTTTCGACGGCCTGTTCTACCAGTTCTGGTCCAAGCACTTGTCGCTCTCCGACTTCATCCTAGCATATCGGTGAACGCCACTTCCTTCTGTAGAGCGCTTCGTATGGAGCCATCTGAATGCTCGACTGATAGCTGTTGTTATACGCAAACTTCGCAAGCGACCAATGCGTATCCCAACTAGTCTTTAGGTCGATCGCACAAAGACGTAGCATATCTTCTAGGATTTGGTTTACCCTCTCCGTTTGACCGTCTGTTTGGGGATGGTACACAGAACTAAAGTTTAGCTTCGTCCCCATCGCCGCTTGTAGGCTCGTCCAGAAATGCGATAGAAATCGCCCGTCTCTGTCCGAAATTATTGAGGCCGGTACCCTGTGCAGTCGAACAATCTCGTCGACGTAAATTTGTGTTAACCGATCGACTCTCCATCTGTAACGCCCCAGTCTCAAAATACGTAGGACTATGAACATAGACATGCCAGCTGTATTCATAGGAAGTACATAGGCCTCGTATGGATACATAAGCTGTAAAATGCAGTAAACCACACAAACTAATCTCATCCACAAAATAAAGAGTAAGAGATATCATAAAATGAATAGTCTTAATACAATATGTTGGGTGGAGACACATCCACTACCAACCAAATAAAAAGGAAGAAGTACATGATATATAAAAGGCTAAGTGGAAGTAGCAAGGAGGAACCAAGTCACGTCATCTTCGAATAAATGATGAAGACCACGATCCCGACTAGAATACCTGCGGAAGACATGAACACAACCTGGGAAAAAAACCAGGTCCTCAGACGGACGTAGCAAGATACAGAAAGAACAAGCTAATATGAACTGTCAGAATAATAAAATAATATATAAAAGACTATCCTAGACACAAATATGCAAAGGAGATTCTAACCGCCTAATGTGCAATTTAGAGGACAACTTTCATGCGCATGGATGGGATTTTAGACTATATGTACGTAACTGGCATCCAGTGATCCGTATACGTCCGTAACGTCCAAAACGTCAGAGGGCATCTGCAAATAAATCGCCACAGTTCCATCCGGAGACTGTGGTTTACCTGTTTGGATTCCCATACGCACTAGCGACTGTCCTCCTCTAATATTTCCCACACTGACCAAGTCATGTCCATGACTCGTCCAGTTTTGTAACTGCTTGAGTCTCTAAAACCCTAGTCATAGCAGTTACGTCATCTACCGTCACACGACTTTAGAGATGGCCAATCCATAAGTCATGCCCCTAGCAAAATGTCTCATATCATGTAGAGTGTCATGGCCCAAGGAGATATAACGATATCCCCCAACAAGAAGGTAGTACACTAAAACTAAGTTAACATGCATATAGTAAAGTAACGACTAATAGAGTCGCTTGCACCCAAGTGTGGCTTGGACGCGCAATTTATAACAAAGGAAACTAACAATATAAAACAAAGTAAATAATACGAAAAATTAATAATATGACGGTAAATTAGCAAGGTATACTTGCCTGGGTCCTGAGCACTGTGGTGGCGAAGATCAGACAGGAAAGTAGGTGGAACAACGACTGCTGAGGAACTAAGGTCAAAACAAACATCTCCGGATGCTGAAAATAGCTAAAAATAATTATTATCTATATTATTTCGAAACTATAAAAATAGAAAAAATATTTTTCAAAAATATGTACGCTCGCACATAGTCGTACTAGTCGAGCAATTACGAAAAATAAAATTTTGCGCGTGACGTACAATGCAACTATGCGATGTACAATATACAAAAATAAAAAAAATCAGTATCAAATTTATTTTAAAAAAATAGTAGAAATTTAGGGGTTTTACATCCTACCCAACTTAAAAGAATTTCGTCCTCGAAATTAAGAATTAGTAGGAGGTGAAAAGACACAAGGGGGTATCGGTGGGGAACAATCAATTATAAGGCTCAACAAAATCATGTCATAAGAAGTTCCGATCTAGATCTTAGAAAAATAATACGGGTATGGTCGTGGGTAGTGAATGAAGGTCATGAGTTTTAAGCAACAATTAAAAAGTTAAGGGTTAAAGTTAGTCATAATAACATACAAGGAGTAATATGGTATCAAGAGGATAAATGGAAGACCTAAAAAGATATGTTTTGAGAGTAGGTTGAGGGCACGATTTAAGAGAACAAATTTAATTTTACTCCTAAATTAAGCGATTAGAAGGTCATGATAGTAAATATAGGGCCGAGAAAAAGGACGAGTAGTTTAGGATGAAGATATAGCAACATCGAGTGAGAACGGTCATAGTCGATAGGATGGCTAGAAGAAGTTCTAGTGTAACGCCTTCGTCCTTCTAAAATAGGTGAAGGCGAAAGCAATATAGAGTTCGAAGGAGGCGTTATCGAATACGAATACGTGGTTCAAAGGCGACCGAATAATTCAAAAGGAGTTGCCAAGACAGTCACGGATGGGACTCTAGAGGGCAAGTTTAGCTATGTCCCCATCCACGTAGAACGATAGATGTAAGCGAACCAAAGTGCACTAGGTTGATCAGACCATCATGCACCGGTTCGAAGTAGACAATATGTTAGCGGAGGCCTCCAATAACATATGTCATGAACAAGCTTGATAAAGAATTTTGCTTGCAAAAACTAAGCTACATTAGCATCATTAGTCTAGATAGTAAAAATATAGGCACGAGAGTTTAAAATTGAGAGGAAGTATAGTCGAACTTCTAAAGGATCTAAGTCATGTCCTGTGATGGTCTTTATACAGTCATCATATAGTCTTCTTGTCCAAGTCCTTGGTTGACTAGATGGGTTAGGGTCCTCTAAATTCTAGAATCTAAGTGAACTTACTAATATAGGTCACAAGGACAAAGGGATTACTAGGTCATAAAGCATTCTACCCAACTTAAAGAATTAAACTAATAGTGTTTGGGATATCTAACTAGTAGGGTCAATCTCTAGCAAACACGAAGGGAAGATAAGAATAATGATAGAAGGAATCAAGCAAGATGCAATTGATGAGTCGAACGGTAATTCAAATATGGGATCGAGAAAAGAGGTCAAGTATGTGGATGAGATCCTAGACTCTAATCCTATACGCAGGCTTGCTTGGCACAGTAAAGTAACCAAACAATTTATTTGGACCTGCATGGGCCACCACAAAAACATGTAACGCCCCAGTCTCAAAATACGTAGGACTATGAACGTAGACATGCCAGCTGTATTCATACGAAGTACATAGGCCTCGTATGGATACATAAGTTGTAAAATGCTGTAAACCACACTAACTAATCTCATCCACAAAATAAAGAGTAAGAGATATCATAAAATGAATAGTCTTGATACAATATGTCGGGTGGAGACACATCCACTACCAACCAAATAAAAAGGAAGAAGTACATGATATATAAAAGGCTAAGTGGAAGTAGCAAGGAGGAACCAAGTCACGTCATCTTCGAATAAATGATGAAGACCACGATCCCGACTAGAATACCTGCGGAAGACATGAACACAACCTGGGAAAAAACCAGGTCCTCAGACGGACGTAGCAAGATACAGGAAGAACAAGCTAATATGAACTGTCAGAATAATAAAATAATATATAAAAGACTATCCTAGACACAAATATGCAAAGGAGATTCTAACCGCCTAATGTGCAATTTAGAGGACAACTTTCATGCGCATGTGTGGGATTTTAGGCTATGTGTACGTAACTGGCATCCAGTGATCCGTATCCGTCCGTAACGTCCAAAACGTCAGAGGGCATCTGCAAATAAATGGCCACAGTTCCATCTGGAGACTGTGGTTTACCTGTTTGGATTCCCATACGCACTAGCGACTGTCCTCCTCCAATATTTCCCACACTGACCAAGTCATGTCCATGACTCGTCCAGTTTTGTAACTGCTTGAGTCTCTAAAACCTTAGTCATAGCAGTTACGTCATCTACCGTCACACGACTTTAGAGATGGCCAATCCATAAGTCATGCCCTAGCAAAATGTCTCATATCATGTATATATATATATATATATATATATATATATATATATATATATATATATATATATATATATATATATACGTGTGAGTGTCATGGCCCAAGGAGATATAACGATATCCCCCAACAAGAAGGTAGTAGACTAAAACTAAGTTAACATGCATATAGTAAAGTAACGACTAATAGAGTTGCTTGCACCCAAGTGTGGCTTGGACGCACAATTTATAACAAAGGAAACTAACAATATAAAATAAAGTAAATAATACGAAAAATAAATAATATGACAGTAAATTAGCAAGGTATACTTGCCTGGGTCCTGAGCACTATGGTGGCAAAGATCAGACAGGAAAGTAGGTGGAACAACGACTGCTGAGGACCTAAGGTCAAAACAAACATCTCCGAATGCTAAAAATAGTCTATTATCTAATTATAATTAATACTATACCTATTAGATTTATTTAATAAATTCTATAATTAGGATATGACATAGGTTTTTGTATTAGCTTTCCGAAAAACTAAATGGATCGTATTTTCGTTTTCAGAAACACCCGAAATCGCAAAAATACTGAAACACGTTTATTTTTAGGACATCTAATACTCAAATAGTTTTACAAAAATCTACAGAACGAATTTTATCTATTAAAATATGTTTTTGGAAACCTTACCTCGATACGCTTCTTTTAAAAAAAACTGGAGGTAAAACGTAGTTCGGAGCTAGGAGATATCGTCGTTCCAAGTTGCTCTTGCTACTAAAAAACGGGACTGAATTTTAATGACGAATTTTAGAGTTTCTATTGGACTAAAAATAATTTCGAATTATGGATGATAAAAGGGGGATGTATTGGGTTTATGTAGGTGTTTATTTCAGATTTATCTCCTAAATTAGATAGGATTTGATTTAAATAAATTGGTGTTTGCTTTGTTAGGATAGGATATAGATAGAGATGTTTTCCAAGTAGAAGTAGGATTCGTATTAATTTAAAATATAGTTTATATTTATCTAAATTATCTATAACATTATTATTTAAAAATAAACTAATAAATAATACGAAATATATATGTATGTCCAAATAATATTTACATAAATATACTTTTCTAATATACCATTTTATAGAAAAAATATTTATTATTATATCTGTATAAATGAAAGGCTTTTTATAATTAAAATCATAAACTTGAAAATTTAGGCACGATAGCTAAAAATAATTATTATCTATATTATTTCGAAACTATAAAAATAGAAAAAAATATTTTTCAAAAATATGTACGCTCGCATATAGTCGTACTAGTCGAGCAATTACGAAAAATAAAATTTTGCGCGCGACGTACAATGCAACTACGCGATGTACAATATACAAAAATAAAAAAATCAATATCAAATTTATTTTAAAAAAATAATAGAAATTTAGGGGTTTTACACCATCCTACTTTAATTGCGATAAAGTGAGCCGACTTGGTCAATCTATCAATAATGACCCAAATCGCATCATTCTCCCGCAGCGTCTTCGAAAATCCCACAATAAAATCCATCGAGATGTTGTCCCACTTCCATTCATGAATGGCGATGTTCTGCAGCTCTCCGCCTGGCCTTTGGTGTTTCGCCTTTACTTGCTGACACGCCATGCACTGCGATACGAAAGTAGCCACGTCTTTCTTCACGCCGTGCCACCAGAAGTTTGTGTGCAAGTCCTTGTACATCTTGGTGTTCCAGGATGTAACGAGTACTTCGTATAATGTGCCTCCATCAGAATTTTTTTCCTGAGTTCGGCAGTTTCAGGAATGCAGAGCCTTCTCTTTAGTCGCATCGTCCCGTCTTCGTCTTCCGCAAAGTCAGTCCCCCTTCCCGTTGAAATCAGCTCGCGTATTTTCTTCAGGAATGAGTCGTCCTCCTGTGCGATCTTTATCTTGCTAAGCAGGCTCGATCCTAACTTTAGCTGAGCTAGGTGCAGGTGTCGATACTCAATTCCGAGTTCGATACCCATCGCTTCAAGGTTTCGCCGTATCTCCTTGTTTATGGCCAATGTTCCTATAAACATTCTGCTAAGTGCGTCGGCCACCACGTTTCCCTTGCCCGGCGTATACTCGATCGTTAGCTCATAATCTTTTATGAGTTCGAGCCAACATCGCTGTCGTAGGTTGAGTTCTCGTTGCGTAAACAAATATTTCAGGCTTTTGTGATCTGTGTAGATTCTGTAAGCCACACCATAGAGATAGTGCCGCCAAAGTTTCAACGCAAATACGATCGCCGCCAATTCTAGGTCGTGCGTCGGGTAGTTTTTCTTGTGGTGCTTCAACTGCTGTGAAGCGCATGAGATGACTTTGTCTCTCTGCATGAGTACGCACCCGAGTCCAGTTTTCGATGCGTCGCTGAATATCTGAAAGCCTTCTGGACCGTCTGGAAGTGCAAGGATTGGAGCTGAGACGAGCTGTTGCTTCAACTCTTGAAAGCTGGATTCACAGTCGTCACTCCATTCGAATACTACCCCCTTCTGGGTGAGACGAGTCAGAGGCGACGCTAGTTTTGAAAAGCTTCGCACGAATCTAAGGTAGTAGCCCGCTAAGCCCAGAAAACTCCGAATATCGCTAGCCGAGGCAGGTCGTTTCCAATCTACCACCGCATCAATCTTCTTTGGATCCACCGCGACACCTTCGGAAGAGATTACATGTCCGAGGAATGTCACGCTACTCATCCAGAACTCGTACTTACTCTGCTTGGCGTATAATTTGTTTTTACGCAGAATCTACAGTACCGTCTTCAAGTATTCCGCGTGCTCTTCTCGGTCCCTTGAGTAGATAAAGTTATCGTCGATGAACACGACTACAAATTTATCGATTTGAGGTCGGAAGACTCGGTTTATCAGATCCATAAAAGCGGCTGGGGCATTCGTCAAACCGAACGGCATGACGAGGAATTCGTAATGACCATATCGAGTGCGAAAGACAGACTTTGATACGTCGTCGGACTTGATCTTCAATTGATGATAGCCTGAACGAAGATCAATTTTTGAAAATACTGATGCACCTTGCAGTTGGTCAAATAAGTCATCGATTCGTGGCAAAGGATACTTGTTCTGCACGGTCGCCTTGTTGAGTTCACGATAGTCGATGCATAGCCGCATCGACCCATCCTTCTTCTTTACGAACAATACGGGAGCTCCCCACGGAGAGACGCTAGGGCGAATAAATTCGCTCTAGCAACTCTTGTAATTGCACCTTCAGCTCCTTCAGTTCTGTTAGAGCCATTCGGTAAGGCGCCTTTGACATCGGCTGTGTATCCGGAAATGTGTCGATGCTGAATTCTATCTCTCGATCCGGCGATATCCCGGGCATCTCGTCAGGAAAAACGTCAGATAAATCTGCCACAACATCAGTCTGCATTGCGTTTGTATTATCCTTCCGCGTATCTCGAACTGATGTCAAGTATCCTGCGCAGCCGGAACGCAGCATACGCCTCGCCGATATTGCCGATACCATCATTGCCGTCTTCGAGACCGTACCGTACGAATATGAGAACTCTGTCTCGCCAGAAAGACGAAACACCACTCTCTTCTCTGCGCACTCGATCGTTGTACGAGAAGCGCCCAACCAATCCATGCCCAGGATTATGTCATAATCTTTGATGTCTAGTACAACGGCATCCAAGGATAGATATCTTCCTCCGATACAAATGTGGCCGTCCTAACAAATAAAGTTCGCAGGCATATCGACTCCCGACGGAGTGCTAACGCTAATATTTATATCTAGTAATTGCATGGTTATTTTTTTTTCGCATAATCAACAGATATAAAGCTATGCGTCGCACCCGAATCGAATATTACTCGAGCAGGTATATTTTTGTAGAGAAATATACATGTTACAACAGTATCGGATACAAACGCCTCATCCCGAGTTAAAGCATAAACTCGGCCTTGAGCTCCGTGGCGTTGGTTCTGCTGGTTGACGGGCACCGTATTTGCGCCTTGCAGTATCGACGCTTTATGCGGATTCGGAACGTTCCTTGGTGGGTTGTGTTGATTCGGACCTTTTTACGGGAAATATGTAACTATATGGCCTACTTCGCCACACTTGTAGCAAGATCTCGTGACGCAATCGACGGTTCGGTGCCCACGCCTACCGCACCTGGTGCAGTGTTGACTGCCATAGCCTCGAACATCAAATCTGTTCGAACGTTTTGTTATTCCCGATCCCCCGTTACCAGCGTCGTTAGGACGCTTGTTGAAGGGATTACAGATGTCTCTACTCGACATACGGCCAAAGATGCGCTCACTATCAAGAGCGGTATTATAGGATTCATGGTATGTTCGACACCTTTGATTCATGACGTCCCTTCGCAGTTCATCATTTAGGCCTTGTTGGAAGCGTTCACACCAGGCTTCTTTGTTGGGCAGGAAGGCGCCGGCAAACTTCGCCAGCTTTGAGAAGCTCAAATCATAATCATCGACAGACATATTTCCCTGTCGCAGCGTCATGAACTCGTCTTCTTTTTGTTGACGGACGGCGCGAGGAACGTACTGTTCGAGGAAATCTTTCTTGAATATTTTCTAGGAAATCGTTGCATCTGTATCGGCTTCGTAGATTTCCTGCTTCTTAGCTGCCCACTAGTCGTACGCCCTCAGTTGCAGCTGTAACGCTGCAAAAGTTATCCTCTGGGACCCTTCAATGCTAAGCAGATTAAACAGGTCCTCCATCTCCGCGAGCCATCCCACGATCACATCAGACTCTGCTCAGCCGTTGAACTTTGGTGAATTCATCTTGCGAAAATCCTTTGCCTTGAACAAGGAAGAAGAATTTATCATTTGCGGTTGAGCTTATTCTTCCTTGTTTTCTTCTTGGTTGCCTTTCTTCTCCTCGGGTCCTTCGTCCGTTGTCTTGGTATTGCCCGCCATTCTGCTCACTATCTGAGTCAGGGCGTTCATCTGTTTCTGCTGTACATCAAATTGTGCTTTGAATTTTATCTGAAGCTGCTACTGCTGCTGTTCCATCAACTGTAGCATCTTCTCCATAGTCGTCTCGCTAGGGCCAGTGCTTTTCGTGCTCGACGTACTATCTACGGTTTGGGTTGTTGTGCCGGGATTGTTTCTTTTCTTAGTCATTCCTACAAAACAGAGTAAACCCGTTAATATTTTTCAAAATTATCTACAGGCTTACCTGTATGGAACTTTTTTTTCACGCAGCATGTCGACAAGCAATTCAATCGAGCCATCGCAACGGATATTCCAACAATAAAACATCTTTCGAAAATCCAAGGAAACATAACTGTGCTCTGATACCAATTTGTCATGCCCCGAGTCGACAAACCGTTCGTCCCCGGTGTTACTTTGCCGATTCGATCGTCCTCGCTAAGGCATGATGTCGTACGAGTCTGGAATTACACTCGTACAAGACAAGAACGTTACGTTGCTTTTTGTATTAATACACCAAGTTGAAACTTCACAAATCACATCAGAATTTAAGACGCAGTATAGGAAGATAGAAATGCTTTTCATTCATAGCTTGCAACGAAGTGCAAGTCGTAATTATATTGGATGCCGTTGCGGCTACATTAATTAAAAACAGAAAGAAAATACATTCGACAAGTTGTCTGAACTACGCTTGCCGTCCCATACATTTGCCCCTTTATACATAAGCCGTCGACTTGAATTAGCTTCAAAATACTTCAGCATAGGAAGAGCTTCAAAACGCCTCTCCGCACTTCAGCTCCAGTTTAGTTGGAAGCGCCCGTCGCATTGGGGAAATTGGGGGAATGAGATTAGCACACTTGCTAAGTGGATGAGACGAACCCACTCGTCTAAACCGACTCTGATTGTTAGGGTAGGCATGCTTTAGAGTTGTCTTTCTATTAGAACTAAATGAATTCAGTTCATATTCGATAGCCATCTTTGCGTAATAAAGCATACAGTGAAACATAGCAGTTTATCATATTTCTTATCACGGCCGTGCTCGTCCCTGCATAAAAACAGAGATAATATTTACATCTGCATAAGACAATAGGTGAGCATGCTACTATCTTATATACGGTCATTGATGTTACACATCACGTGGGACTATCTCAACGGCATTTCGGCCCGCTCAGTCTAGGTTGCAAGCCTGACTGACGGTCCCGCAATGTATCAGTGCCGAAGCACGATTATTCATTCCCCTAGGTCGATTCGATTCCGATGCCCCGGATATCGATTCGAGGAAAAATATCAACTTGTGCACAAGCTGTCCATGACCATGCCAATGCGTGAACAGTTTAATATATGCAACAGTTTTGTATAGCGCGGACAGTAATGAATGGTATTATCATTTTCCCCAACTTATGTAACGAATTATTTTTCCCCAAGTCGTACTCCCGATTTAGCATCCTGTGGACACCAAATTGTCCAAGGCATCATAACACATAATCAACATTTCGTATTATTTTGCAGCACGTGAAATAGTCTATCTTTTTACTAGAACCTTAAACTTTCTGGTTTATGTGATAGACTTGTATTTTTAGAGTGAATTACTCTAAATCGATACGTTTTTTTCCCGAGTTCTTGACTTACTGGATTGGCATGCAATAAAATTGACATTGTTCGATTTGAATGAATTCGAGGCAAGGAATTAGTTTGCGGGACAGAGTAGAAAAGAAGGGGCCGAATCACCCACCGATTACTTTGCTTCGTGCCGATCGTCGAAGCGCTACGCAACGTCAAGCTTTAGTTACGCGAGCTCCTGCAATGGCACTAACACTTTGTTAGATTTTTTTTCTTTTCCCCTTGCATCGAAATTTGTAATTGCATCCATGAAAACGACGCAAAAGCACTTCATCAAGCCCAGCAGCAAAGCTCCAAGAAAACCATACAACGGTCCGGTCCCGTCGAAGGGACTCTTATAGAGAGCTCACTCACCGAGACGCAGCCCACTGCATCTAGGACTTATTCCAACAGAAGTCGTTCCATTAGTTGGAACGATTCTCGTAACTTCCGTCCAAATCGATTTGAATCGATGCCGCAAGGCGTTATCGTTTACCAAGCTTAGCGATCGAGTCAGGTGGCCATCTAAGTTCCCGGCCGATCTGACTCGGCGCAAGCATATTATGAAGTTCCGTCACCTATCGAAAGCGGCGCGCTACAATGGGAGGCAGAACCCTAAGAGTTCGCTAGATCGTAGAAGCGTTCGCCACCCGTAGCGATGTTGAATAACTGGTTGAGAGTCCTCCAAATGCTGTCCGGAAGGGCCCCCTGGCAGAAGGTGTGGTCAATAGTCTCCATCTGACGCTCTGAGCAGCAGGTGCATGCAGAAGCTAAGCTGATCCCGATGGTGTTGAGGGTGTCGTCAGTGGGTAATTTTTTTCCTTATGGCTCTCCACATTAGGAAGGACCACTTCTTGGGTATGCAGGTGTGCCAATAGTGCATAGTGGGGGTGAGCTGCTGCCCAATGCCCTGGATGGCACTTCTCGCTGAGATATTATTACCTATATATATATATATATATATATATATATATATATATATATATATATATATATATATATATACATTACTACCAATATTTATTTATATATATATATATAATAAAGAGAAATTTCTAGGCTCTATTATTACTAACAGAGATATTATTTAATAATGGTACTTTAGCCTTTTATATTTCATAAATAATAATTTTAGGATAGCTAGATGAATACCTTACACACTCATGTTGGTTTAAAATTTTTTTTATAATAAATTATATATTAAATATTTAGAAAATAGTTATTAGACTATTAAAATAAAGTAATAATTAGATATAAAATATATATCTAAATGGGTATTTCTGGGCGCACTACCCTTCTACAGGAGCTCGGCTTTAATAGTGGGATGGTTTGGGTTAAATTTGGTTTAGGTTTTGGCTTGGTACGATCATGACTATAAATTTAGATCAACTATGATCATTGATGAAATAATAGCATGCGGAAGATCAATTGGATGGCACACAAGTGGCATGTGTGTAGTAGGCTCAAAATAGATCAAAATTATATATTGGGTCGAATAGGTTGGATCGATGTCGAGTCCCAAAATTAAATTAAAAGTTCGGTCAAGTTTTACTGTAGATGGTCAAACGACCTAAATTGACCAGAAAGTTGTGCGATAAAAATAGAATATAAGAGGACAAGTTTGAGTGGGACATATATATCAAAATGAAGATAATCTTGCCTACTATAAAACTCATGAATGAAGTTTTGAGAGATTGACACCTCTGGTGCTCCAAAAATCAAAGTCATGAAAAAGTATATTTAATGATCAAAAATAATTATAATAAAATAATTTATTGAAAATAATTCATTTAATTATTTTTTTAAAAGAAGCCCTAAAAACCAGGGGGTTTACATCCTATCCACCTTACAAAAATTTTGTCATCGAAATTTAAAATCGTCCAATAGGTCAAGCTATAGTATATAGCTGCTAAAGCTACATTACTCAATCTGCTACTCTTGTGATCACCTCTTCTCTGTTTGTCCTTATTTTGATTTAGGTTCAATAAAGGTCCTTATATCATATACTATGTCGTTTATCCTTTAGAATCCTTCATACCAATATGGAACCATTATGTATACCCTAAAACATAGGTCATCCTTGATATATGTATATGAGCCATATTTTCCAATTATCAATTGCAAATAGTTGGTTTCCTTATTCTATCCTCAGTACCCTTATTTTATCGACCACAAGCTCTTTGCACTGATTGTCTTCAATCCTCCTCTTTAGCTTTTCTTGAAATTATACATTCAACACCTATACTTGACGTAGAGACCTCTTTTTTTCTTTCTTTTTTTTTACTCAACAACTCATTCAAATATAAATCCTTAATTTCAAACTATCGATTTATTTATCGTTTTATTAATTACCAATGTACATATGTCCTTGCTTTGTTCCTTGTTATTTTATCTGATATCTCTTGATCTTGTACACAATATTATATCTCTCTCTAATTCATCTTATATCATTTTACGTATCGATTTACCCTGCAATCATATGTAATTAGTTTATAGATAACCTATCAAAATTCTACAAATGCCCAAACCTCAAATTGTAAGTACAGGATTCAGATACCTCAATTCATAGTCACAACAATATATTATCTCATCACTCCATCTTAGATACCCTATCAACAAATTATACTATTAGTGCAATCTTTCTTAAAGATTTCTAAGTCTACTATAGTCAATCACTCGTACCTATCCTATATGCTTAACCTAATCAATCCCCAGGAAAATGTACTCATCACAATCACACAATAACAAATTATAGTTACATTATAGAATCCGTTAATGAGGTTTGGCTATTTCAGTCACCTATCAAATAAAAGGTAACAAGGGCCTAAGACTGGGTTGATCAATCCATATTAATATCCAAACAAGTTAAGGGTCAATCAAGACAGGAAAGATTGTCGAAATATCTGTCACGACTCACACCCGGATATTTGGACCCGAGTACGTGGGCCACGCCCAGCCTACACTCAGTATCGGCAGTAGTACGCTATCAAGTACCCAAAATATATCTGAACAGTTATATAATCCACTAAAACATCATGTACTCAATTCACATACAGCTAAAGAAGATATGAAAGAAAAACAACAATAGAATCTATAAAATGATCATACATATCAAAAAATGTATCGAAGACATATCCGATGAATAAGACCTAGAAACGAATATGGCCTAGAGCTCTCAAGAGGTCAACTCACGATCCAAAAGAACGTCGAGATCTGTCAACATGAAGTCAAAAGTGTGGGGCATAATATTACCTAAAAAATAGTTATCCAGTCAGGATTGGAACGAGCACACCACAAACAACAGTTCCCAGTAAATGATAAAGACTATGTAACAGTAAATAGATATAATATATGAGAATAAGTAAAGTGTACATAAAAGTAGCATGGCATGGTAAAACTGTAAACAAGAGCAAGAAGAGTAAAGCAGGTTATATCATGTACAAGAGTCAAGAATCTATACTAACTACGTGAGTGAGTACTAACTTTGACATGTGGTCGGCTTGGAAACTTGTACAAGGTCTAATGGCCTAGTTAATTATATGTGAAGTGTATGATTAACACTCACAACACGCACAATGAGAATATTGACGACATATATACACTACTACTCTCTGCCCCCGATTGATACAGTGGATCCAACCATGACACATTATGTCATGGGATTCTCTGAGAAGGTCGCGAGCCTTCGCATGAATCGTGTCTATATAATGCACAAGAACAAGGACAAGACTTGCACAAGAGTTTTGAAGTAAGATTCTCAAGGGTCATCCTTGGAATCTATCAAGAGATCCTAGTATGTGATTGAGAACCGAACCTCCTAATATATTCTATCATTCAAAAATTCTTGTCCTAGGGCAGGCTCTTAGTAATACGGCTAAGCCTAAGTACTACCACGACTTTGTACTAGTTGCGAAGACTGACCTGCATGAGCCACCATAAAAACGTGTCACGACCCGCATCTGGATATTCAGGCACGAGAACGTAGGCCACGCCCAACCTACATCGCAATATCGGTGGTAGTACGCTGTCAAGTACCCAAAATATATCTGAACAGTTATATGATCCACTAAAACATCATGTACTCAATTCACATACAGCTAAGGAAGATATGAAAGAAAGACAACAATGGAATCTATAAAATGATCATACATATCAAGAAATGTATCGGAGACATATCCGATGAACAAGACATAAATCTAGAAAAAAATATGGCCTAGAGCTCTCAAGAGGTCAACTCACGATCCAAAAGAATGTCGAGATCTGTCATCATGAAGTCCAAAGTGTGGGGTATAACATTGCCTAAAAAATAGTTATCCAGTCAGGATTGGAACGAGCACACCACTAACAACTGTTTCCAGTAAATGGTAAAGACTATGTAATAGTAAATAGAGAGAATATACGAGAATAAGTAAAGTGTACATAAAAGTAGCATGGCATGGTAAAACTGTAAACAAGATCAAGAAGAGTAAAGCAAGTTATATCATGTACAAGAGTCAAGAATCTATACTAACTACGTGAGTGAGTACTAGCTTCGACATGTGGTCGACTTAGGAACTTGCACAAGGTCTAATGGCCTGGTTAATCATACGTGAGGTGTATGATTAATACTCACAAGAAACTATACATGCACAAGGAGGGTATTGACCACATATCTACACTACTACTCCCCGCCCCCGACTGATACAGTGGATCCAACCACGACATGTTATGACACCAGATTCTATGAGAAGGTCGCGAGCCTTCGCATGAATCATGTCTATATAATGCACAAGAATAAGGACAAGACTTGCATAAGATATACCATGACAAAAATAATATCTCATGACGGGATCCAAACAATACCAATCCGTGTGACCAACGTGTCAAGAAATCAAGCATATCTACACTAAATACACGAATATAGAAAATACCATAAACGAAAAATTATCAGAGAATGTACTCGCCTCAATTTAGTTGGAGTCGACTTGCACGACACGAAATAGGTACCGGTGTTATGCTCCACAAGATGGTCTCCAAACAATGGCACGGGTGATTCCATTGAGCCTAGAATAGTCCAAAGAGCCCAGTTTGGTATGTAGAAGTCCAGGCTCAGAGTTGGCACAAATATCGAGATATAAGATAAGTCCATGATCATGAAATAGGAAAAGACTAAATTAGTCATGATTATGATGGGAAGGAAATTGCATAAATACATACAACTATTTGGAAAAAGGATTCAGAACTAAGTTTGTATTAATAAAATATTTGAAATAACATTTGAAAATATTTATTAGACTAATCCCTTAATTTGGCAAAAACTATTTATAGGTAACGTATATATATATATATATATATATTTATATATATATATATATATATATATATATATATATATATATATATATATATATATATATATATATATATATATATATATATATATTATATTAACATTTTAGATAATTATTTGAAAATCAAGGAAAATCAATTCAAGGTCAAAATCTTTAACTTTGTTAAGTAAAATTTTAGGTTCAAAACCATATTGAAAATACCATAATAATAATATAATAATAAATATATATATAGGCCTTGAGCCCCAATTTAAATTACGTGTAGGCCCCATGGTCAAATATAATACTTTTGGTCACAATATAATATATTTTTTGAAATTATTTACTATATATATATTGAAATAACTATACTAACATTTATCATGATAATACTAATCATAATTCTAATAATAATACTAATAATAATACCAAGATATTATTAGCTAACAATACATATATTAATATACTGATATTATATAAATCTCACTGATGTTACTATTTTGGTACTGCATACATTATATAAATACATATATGCCATATTTATACTTATGCAAATTGTGCCCAGACTAGAGGCCAACCCACAATCACAACCCAAAAGCCCCAAAGAATATATAACATTAATTTGTTTTTGTTTTTTTTAAACCCAGTACCGGGTCTGGCCCACAGGGGCACCCAGCCCAGTTCCACAATCCCCCCCATATTCCTCTCTCTCGAAGAGAGAGGAAGCAAACCAACCATCGGGAGAAAAAGGAAGGGAAGGGAAGAAGAATCACAAGGAGATGGAGAGAGAGACCAGAGGAAGGGAAAGAGGGAGAGAGAGGTTACCAAGCGACGGAGCGGCCTCGGCGGACCTAGGCGCACGGAGGTGGCGTCGGCGGAGCTTGGCGTCTGACGGACCTCGAAGGGGCCGGGGTCGACGCGGCTGGAGGGGACTGTAGATGCGGCGGCGGCTACGAGTGGCTAGTGGCACTCTATATATGGAGGAGGAGGAGGCTCTCGCGGCGTAGCCGCATCCCCTACACTGCGGCGCCGCAGTTGAGCGGCTGGGGTGGGGTGATTTTTTTTGTGTTTGGGTGGTATGGTGGTCGATATTGGCTGTGCGGGACTGATGTGGGGGGTTTGGCGAGTGGTAGAGGAGGAAGTCGGGCCGGAGCTTGTGGGTTGTAGAAGCTGTGTCGGTTCTCATGGCCGGTCGGAAACCAGTGGAGGGGTCGACTATGGTGGTTGGGGCGAGATTACAGTGTGGTGATGGTGGTGGTGGCGGTTTTTGGAGTGGTGGAGGGTATTTTGGATATGGCAGAGAGAGATCGTCGATAGAGGAGAGAGGGAAGTGTTGATGTACTGTCCGTGTCGGTTTGTCGACACGGACACGGACACGGTATTCGGTTTGGTGTTCGGGGTGTCGAACATGGATAGGAAAAAATGTAAATAAGAAATGGAATGAAATGGACGGACACGATGCACCTGGAATGCATTGGGAAGTGTGTAGATGAGGAATAGAAGTAGCCCATTAAATAAGCATGAGGACATGCTCCCTAATATGTGAGGGGAAGCTTCCAAGAAACTCTCCTATGAATTGGGCCATTAGCCCAATAAGAACAAAATTCCAAGGAAAATCCTTCATAATTTAATCCAATAACAAATCAAAATATTTTTATGTAAAAATAATTCTAGCCCAAAATAACTAATTCATGAACTCAACCAATAAGTTTTTTTCAAATATATTAATTACTAGTTATTAGGCCTTCAGACCAAAATTTATTAAAAACCAAAATAGTCACATAGGCTCGAGGGCTAATACATATACTATACAAATATAGTTATACACATTTTCAATATATTCTACTCCATACTAATCGTATAGAGGTTTACACTATTAGGTTCGAGCCCATATTATAAATAGAGAGTTAATTATACTTTCATTTACTTGTCTACATAAGCCCAAAAACTATATAGTTTTTCAATAAAACGTCTCGAAAAGCCAATAACCCGATAATAAAATCTATAACATATTGCGATCGAAAAATATATTTCTTCTAGTTAATTACAAAACCAAAATTTGTGATTTGAAGATTCAAGAAAATTTAGACAAATAGAAAATTTAAGAATTTGGGAAAAATCTCGGAATTCGGTTTAAGGAGGTTACAAATCTACTCTCCTTAAAGAAATTTCGTCCTCGAAATTTAAGATTGACGTGGTCAACCAAAAATTCAATTACGAAGGAAAGTATAGTCAAAACTTTAGGCACGACCACGAAGAATGTTATGTTTTAGCACGATTAAGAATAATCAGATCGAAACCTTTGCACGGCTTAGTAATATTAGCACGATCAAGGATAAGGTCGAAGTATGCTCAAATCGATTAGACACGATTTAGAATGAAAATTTGAGTTATTTAGGCATGACATCAAGTCACGGCTAATAGAACCAATATAGGTTTAGTTATGATCAAGGTAGAATCAAATTTGAGTATAGCACGATCGATAGAATCTAGGCTCGATAAGATTAGATTTACGATCGCACAGGCACAATCAAAATCAAGGCTTAGTATGACCAAAGATAAATTTTGATACGATCAAGATACAAAATAAAGTCTTATAGGCACGCTCGAAATCTAATGAACAAGATTAATTTAGTCGTAAATAACTAACAGAGCTCAGACGTGATTAAAAATTTAGAAATGATTTAAAATCACTTAGGCACGATCAAGGATGAAGTTACCTAGATTAAAATCTAGGCATGATTTAGGAATGAACCCTTAGCATGAGCAACTATAGAATCGAAATCTAGGCATGAACAGAAAATTGTTCAGACATGATCAAAATCCAAATTCTGGCACGACTAAGTTCGTAATCAAATCATATAGTCGTGATCGAAGATCAAAATCTTAGGCACGATTTAGGGAGAAGATTAATACATATAGTCACAGTCATTAGAATCAAAGTCGTCTAGTCATGCAAGGTCATCTAGGCATGACTAACCATAAACTACAAACATAATCAAGATTAGCAATAATTCTAATCATGATTGACACAGAACTCAGATATTATTAAGAATTTGTTAGAAGTTTTAGGGACGAGCAAAAATAGGATTGAAGTCTAAGCACGATCAAGATTAAAATCATTGAGTATAGTCAAGAATCAAGATCCTTGGCGCGATAAAGATAATCAAAATTAATTGGTCGCAAGCAAATGACTCAAAATTGAGTGATATTGAAGTTTAAGGAATGATTCGAGGATAGGAAAAATCAAATCTCTTTCTGGATAGGAAAGTCAAAAGATAGGATTTTTCAAAAAAAAATTCAAGGTAATCATCTCCCTCTACTTCGACTACTGCCTAGATTATCCAATCATCTTTTTTGCAATCATACCTTTCTTTCACAATTTCAGATTTACCGCTACCAAAATCATAATCTTCAATCATGAATGTCAAACTCTCCTATAACTACTATAAACTGGACCTTTACTCCAGAGGCACCACTCATGAAATATACTCTTGTTATAACTCCCAATTCTCTTACCTCCATTATCAACTTGGTCATCTTGAAAAGTCTAAGTCTTTCACCTTGTCTTTGGTTCGGATCCGAAATCATAAATCAGTGTTTATAAAATCCTTGAACACCATTCAAATTTATACTTCCCGTACCAATGCCACTACCATACCATAATTTACCTTCACATTTCCTTCAATTTTATACCTTCAATATTCTCCTTCCAAAATTTTTGAAGTCCCACAAGTCTATATATATATATATATATATATATATATATATATATATATATATATATATATATATATATATATATATATATATATATATATATATATATATAAATCTTCATGTCTTACCAGTTCTTAATCATTCTCCTACAAATCCTTTATTCAATTTCGTATCAAAACTGCATGTAGTTATAATTTCTCTGCTTCAATGTTCTTGGATTCCTAATTCAATATCCTAGCTTTAATTCAACAATGGAATATCTTGAGAGTGAGTAACTAGAAAACATCCAAGTTTTTCTCATAATCAAATCGTCTTTGAATATCCTTATCAGTTTTAAGAATACAACTCCGGCATATATAGTTCTTACCATTTTATGTATAATCTACCATTACTCCTTCTTGAAATCCTCCTAAGTTTCCTCCTACATGAAGTAACCCATACTCTAAATAATTCCCTAAGGGTAATCATTTCCAAATCGATACTACAATCACCCTCTTTTCTCTTTTTTTAATACCAATCTTAGTCATATCCTTTTCCCACTAATTCTATCTTAATGCCCAATATTCCATACTTCTTCCAGGATCACCACATGATAATTTTTGTCCTTTCTGAGTGAGATAATTATGATACTTCCTCAACCTTTCCCAAGCAAAGAGATATGAAAACTCAAGATAGATAAAGATAGATAAAAGTGTAGCTAACAGGTTTAGATATGAGGTAGTTTGATGGATGTAAGTCGGACATAAATAACAAGATAAAAAAATAAGATTTGGAATTTGCACTTACTTATCTAGTCATAAGGAAGTCATTGTCCTTCCTTTTTCTTGTACTTGCCCATATTCAAAAAAATAAATTTCAAACTCCAAGTTGTTCATCCATAAAATTCATCTGTATGCAAGAATTGGGTTCGACAATGGACATATATTCAAAAGTCAGGATGAGCAAAAGCAAGTGAAAATAGGCTCCACAGAATTTTGAAGTAAGATTCTCAAAGGTCATCCTTGGAATCTATCAAGAGATCCTAGTATGTGATTGAGAACCGAACCTCCTAATATATTCTATCATTCAAAAATTTCTGTCCTAGGGCAGGCTCGTAGTGATACGGCTAAGCCTAAGTACTACCACGACTTTGTACTAGTTGCGAAGACTGACCTGCATGAGCCACCATAAAAACGTATCACGACCCGCATCCGAATATTCGGGCGCGAGTACGTGGGCCATGCCCAACCTACATCGCAGTATCGGCGGTAGTACGCTGTCAAGTACCCAAAATATATCTGAACAGTTCTATGATCCACTAAAACATCATGTACTCAATTCACATACAACTAAGGAAGATATGAAAGAAAGACAACAATAAAATCTATAAAATGATCATACATATCAAAAAATGTATCGGAGACATATCCGATGAACAAGACATAAATCTAGAAAAAAATATGGCCTAGAGCTCTCAAGAGGTCAACTCACGATCCAAAAAAATATCGAGATCTGTCATCATGAAGTCCAAAGTGTGGGGTATAACATTACCTAAAAAATAGTTATCCAATCAGGATTGGAACGAGCACACCACTAACAACAGTTTCCAGTAAATGATAAAGACTATGTAACAGTAAATAGAGAAAATATACGAGAATAAGTAAAGTGTACATAAAAGTAGCATGGGATAATAAAACTGTAAACAAGATCAAGAAGAGTAAAGCAAGTTATATCACGTACAAGAGTCAAGAATCTATACTAACTATGTGAGTGAGTACTAGCTTCGACATGTGGTCGACTTAGGAACTTGCACAAGGTCTAATGGCCTGGTTAATCATACGTGAGGTGTATGATTAATACTCACAAGAAACTATACATGCACAAGGAGGGTATTGACCACATATCTACACTACTACTCCCCGCCCCCGACTGATACAGTGGATCCAACCATGACACGTTGTCACCCCCAGTTTCCAAAAATAGGGGTATTTTTGTCATTTTTTCATTTTTAAATTATTTATTTATTTACTGTAATATTTTGGGGTTATTTGAATCGGGTTCGAATTTCAACTCATTCCGACTTGTTTTGACTTGTTTCGGGGACCCGGGGTAGAGTTGACCTTAGCGGGCCCACACACTAGTTAGCCATGGCCCACATGTCAGTATTTTGGTTAGAGACTAGACTAATTATTTTTGGTTAAGACTAATTTGGTTTAGTGGTTTTAGGTTTGACTAAACTACCCACAAACCCAAAGCCAACTTGTATTGAACTAATAAACCAATAGAGGGGCAAACTTATAAATAGTGAAAGGGGGATTAGATGCCTTTGTGGCCGGCCACATGTAGGGGTGGGGAGGAGAGAGAAAACCCTATCATTTGTTCTCATCCACATTCTTCTTCTTCTTCTCCAAAGGTTCTTTCATTTCTTGAGAGCTTCATCCATCTCCAAAATAGGTAAATCCCTTCTCTAAATTTGTTTTCCATTTCATGTAGAATGGTTAGGAACCCATAGAAATGTTGCCCATGGTTGTGTCTCCATTAGAGACTATTTTGTGTCCATTTGGACATTTGTAGAGGTGTCCAATAGGTAGGATCGTGTCCAAGTAGGAAAATCCCCTATTTGGACACATGAATATTGTTTGTGCTTTTATTTTGGTGTTTCTCATATTTATTCCAGATTTTTGCTTGTGTTAGGAATGTGTTTTTCCATGTATCATAATGTATCCTTTTATCATAATCTATATGAATATATATATGGTTATATATATATATATATATATATATATATATAAGTGGTCGGCCTAGTGAGTGTGTGTGTGTGTATGTTGTGTTGGTAGAGAGGGTTAGTGAAGGTGTTTGATTAAAATATATATATATATATATATATATATATATATATATATATATATATATATATATATATATATATATATATATATATATATATATGGATATATTTATGTGGTGTGTGGCTTGATGTTGGTTGGGAGAGAGGCATGAGTGGTCGGCCTAGTGAGTGTGTGTGTGTGTATGTTGTGTTGGTAGAGAGGGTTAGTGAAGGTGTTTGATTAAAATATATATATATATATATATATATATATATATATATATATATATATATATATATATATATATATATGTGGATATATTTATGTGGTGTGTGGCTTGATGTTGGTTGGGAGAGAGGCATGAGTGGTCGGCCTAGTGAGTGTGTGTGTGTGTATGTTGTGTTGGTAGAGAGGGTTAGTGAAGGTGTTTGATTAAAATATATATATATATATATATATATATATATATATATATATATATATATATATATATATATATATATATATATATATATATATATATATATATATATGTGGTGTGTGGCTTGATGTTGGTTGGGAGAGAGGCATGAGTGGTCGGCCTAGTGAGCGTGTGTGTGTGTATGTTGTGTTGGTAGAGAGGGTTAGTGAAGGTGTTTGATAATATGTTGGAGTGAATAGAGAGGGAGATGTGAGGTGTTGTGTGGGTGTTTAGTGAGAGGAGAAGGGAGCCCAAACCACTGTCCAAATAACCCATCATGGCTGTCACAAACAGCCCACAACCCCCCCAAAAATCTGTCCTATTTTGCCAATACATGGCTGTCCTATAACCTCCAAAACAGCCCCTATTTCCCCCACATTTCCCTTCCAAAAACTGTCCTAAAATGCCCCCAAACCACAGTCCTTTAGCCCCAAATTTCTGTCCTGTTTTGTACATTAGATGGCTGTCCAAGTGCCACCAAAAATTATTCCACGTATCCCCCAAAATCTGTCCACAAATTACCAATGTGTGTGTGTGTATTTGTGAGATGTGTGTGTGTTTTGTAAGGAATTGTGTGTGTGTGAGAGAGCTATGTGAGTGTAGTTAGTAACCTATACTTGGCCTATGTGGAAACCAATAGGAAACCTATAGGAGAAGCCTATGAGTGTGAGAAATATCGTGTTAGTGTTGTGTGTGAGTGAGTGGTATGGGAATGTGAGAGTGTGTTAAGGGTAAATATATGATATGGATAAGGTAATAGGGTAAATCAATACCCCGTATCCCAACATAGCCTAGATACCTAGGATACCCATTATTCTTGGTAGGTAAACCCTAGATAGGTTGATATCTAGCTACCCTAAGGAGCCTAGGCTAGTACCATGAGTATTTGCGGAATTTTCTTGGGATTGGGCAAGGTATCGGGATTTACCTTAGAAGGGTAAATGCTAGTTTACCTAGAAAATAGGGTATTTGTGTTAGAAGTCTAAGATAGAGTTAGAACTTGATTCCCGTGGTTGGTAATGATCAAATAAGGTGCTCATAGACTAGTTTTGACGTCGGTTGACCGTTTTGACCAAAAGTCAACAAAAGTCAACCGAGGGTCAAACTTAGCCTTTAAGCGACCCGATTTGACCGAAACCAAACCAAAGTTGACTAGTTGACTGAAAATCAACTGTTAGTCAACATTTGACTTGTTTGACCTAGGGTTGACCCAGGGTTGACTCAGTGTTGACCAGAGTTGACCAGGGTTGACTTTTTGACCAAAAGTCAACTGTAAGTCAACCCTTGAACCAGATTGACCTAGTTTGACTTGGATTGACTCCCAGTGACCTGGTATGACCTAGTATGAGCCAGTATGACCTAGTGTGACTCAGTCTGACCTAGAATGACCTAGTTTTGACTTAGACTTGCATTCATGACTTGAATTAGTTTCATTTTTCAGTATTTAGTCCTGTTTGACTCATAGTATCTTATTTTAGGTCTGTGATCACTCTGAGTGTCCGTTCACCCTATCAGCTCAGGACCACAGGCGAGTATATTCACTGATAGTTTTCATTGTCTTGATATCTGCTATATCCGATTCAGTCGTAGTGTCTTACTTGATTTCCAGACACGATATTTCACGGACTAGTATATGTCGGATCCTGTCATGAGATGTTATTCCCGGATTACTTGGTATATTGGTATATGACTCGATTTGTTACTTGTACTTGTATAGACATGGACTTGGGAGTGGGCTGATCACCTGCTCTTAAATCTCGTGTCATGACGTGTTATGACCGGATCTTTTATACTACTCGGGGATGGGGAGTTATTAGTGGTCGTGTGATCAAAATACCCACTTGTTGTTTCATACTTGTACTCGACACTTGTCCATAGCTACTTGTTCACAACTTTCCATGGTGACCGGCCTTATCTTCACACTTGTTGTTTCACACTTGTTATTTGTTCGTAGCCGGTCAGATGGAAAGCCTGAATATGTTATTTCCAAGACGATCACATGACGCACTAATAATTTAAGGCACCTTTTATATTTATTATCTGTGTTGACTAAGTTCTGTTCGGGAGAAGGGTTACAGTCCCAGTCCTTATTTGGTTTAGGAGTTGTAACTCAGCTTTCCGAACAGTTCCCAAGTCGCCCTATATACATTCATATCGTCGTCCTTTTCAGTACTCACACCATGATATATATATATATTTTCAGTTGATTTTATCTTGTATTTCATTACACTGTCTCTTATAGAATTTATCAATTCATATGGAACTGCTATTGGTGTTTATACTTGCTCATTTTCTTGACAGGATACCGTTGACAAATTTTACAGATGTTTCAGAGGCTGATTGCCCGACCTACTATGGGGTTGAGTCTGATGGATTAGACTTAGACCATGGCTTGTTGGTAGAGCCACTAGACTTTGCTCACCCTGAGTAGCTTAGTTTAGTTAGGTTTGTCTGGCCTGCGAGCTAGCTAGTACATTTTAGTTTGTAGTATCTATTATATATTTTTTGAGACCCTGGATGTTTGTGTATAGCTCTGACTTGGTGGATCTTGGACTCATTTCCTGTTCATTCTATCATATTTCCTTTTCCGTACTATCTACCTTAGTTTGATATATGTGATTGAGACTGTATTGCTATGTCACCTCCATTCGAAGAGTATATACTGTACAGGTACATTTATCTATTTTAGTCGTAGTATTTACAGACCCTATATACAGCGTTCTACCGCCGATACTGCGGCGTAGGCTGGACGTAACCACGTACTCGTGCCCCTCTTCAGGGTGCGGGTCGTGACACACGTTATGACACGAGATTCTATGAGAAGGTCGCGAGCCTTCGCAGGAATCGTGTCTATATAATGCACAAGAATAAGGACAAGACTTGCATAAGATATACCACGACAAAAATAATATCTCATGACGGGATCCAGACAATACCAATTCGTGTGGCCAACGTGTCAAGAAATCAAGCATATCTACACTAAATACATGAATATAGAAAATACCATAAACGAGAAATTATCAGAGAATGTACTCGCCTCAATTTAGTTGGAGTCGACATGCACGACACGAATGTGTTAATATGGAATAGTTACCGATGCTATGCTCCACAAGATGGTTCCCAAATAATGACACGGATGATTCCATTGAGCCCAAAATAGTCCAAATAGCCCAGTTTGGTAAGTAGAAGTCCAGGCTCAGAGTTGGCATGGATATCGAGATAGAAGAGAAGTCCATGATCATGAAATAGGAAACGACTAAATTAGTCATAATTATGACGGGAAGGAAATTGCATAAATACATACAACTATTTGGAAAAAGGATTCGGAACTAAGTTTTTATTAATAAAATATTTGAAGATATTTATTAGACTAATCCCTTAATTTGGCAAATACTATATATATATATATATATATATATATATATATATATATACCCAAAAAAAAATATACCCCAGCCCGGACGGCTTCTCGGGTGTATTTTTCCGTACCTGCTGGGATATTATCAAACAGGACATCACCGATGCGGCCATAGCATTCCTAGATGGAGCGACCTACCCCAAAGCTATCTCCAGCGCCAAGCTTATCCTTATCCCGAAGAAAGATAATCAAGAATCCTTCCGCGACTTTCGCCCCATCAGTCTCTGTACTTTCACCAACAAAATAATCTCCAAGATTATTGCCACCAGAATGGCAGACACGCTCCCCAAAATCATCTCCGAGGAACAAAGCGGCTTTGTTCGAGGGAGGAACATCCAAGACAACATTATGCTGGCTCAAGCGTTAATCACCTGCATGAAGTTCCCAGCAAGAGGGGGCAACATCGCCGTCAAAATTGACATGGAGAAAGCTTATGACAGACTGGATTGGCAATTTATGATCTGGGTCTTCAGGGTATTCGAATTCTCGAAAAAATAGACCAACATTGTATGGAGATCCGTCAGTAACTCATGGTTCTCTACCATTATCAACGGCCAATACGAGGGGTTCTTCAAAGCCAGTCGTGGAGTGAGACAAGGCGACCCTCTATCTTCGACTATCTTCATCATTGTAGCAGATGCCCTGAGCAGAAACCTCAACAACATGGTCAACACTCCGAACTTCCAGCACTTTCACGCATCCAGCGGATGCCCTATCATCACCCATCTGGCCTTTGCCGACGATTTACTTATCTTCTCTTCCGCGGACGTCGGAGCGATGGAGGTAGTCCACAACACTCTGTAGAGGTACTCTTGATGCTCTGGGTAGAAGATCAATCATTCCAAGAGTGTCATCTATGCCCACCACAGCATCAAAAGAGAGCAAGCCATCAGTCTAGCCAACTTAACATCCTTCTCCGTTGCTCACCGCCATTCAACTATCTGGGCTGCCCTATGGTGTACGCCAAATCAAACGCAGGTATCTTTGAGAACCTGATCACAAGAATTATGATCAAACTAGAGGGGTGGCATGATGCCACTCTATCCTCAGGCGGTAAGATGATCCTCATCAATCATGTGCTCACCTCCATCCCCATCCATACTCTGGCGGCTTGTTCACCGCCTAAGAAGGTTATCTCTTCGATCGAGCAGATCTTTTGCAACTTCTTTTGGGGGTACAATAAAGGTCAAGACAAACACCATTGGGCTAGCTGTCATGCCATGGCTCATCCTGTCGAGGAGGTGGTCTAGGATTCACCAAAATCACTCACATCGATAAATCTTTCTCGATAAAATTGTGGTGGAAGCTCCGTACGAGCAAGAACTTATGGACCAGGTTTATGAAGGCCAGATACTTCAAACATATTCACCCATCAATGGCCATATCCAACAGCAGATCCTCAGCGGCTTGGCGTCGGATCCTTATCGGCCGCGACCTCGCCGAGCCGGTGACGAGACTCCATCTGGGAGGCGGCGAGTCGGATCCATTCAAGGAGAGATAGATTGGGGACATCTTGATCCCGAGCTTTATAGCGAACCCCAGGAACAGTACGATCAGAGACTTGTGGAACCCCACCACAAACGAATGGAATTGGGACAAGATTCGCAATTTGTCCGACAACAAAACGGTGGACAGAATTCGCCTGCAAGGACTTTTGCTCGGGCGCGATGCCGACGAGCTGAGGTGGTCGCTTGAGGCTTCAGGGACCTTTTCGGTGAGGTCGACGAGAACAGCTATTCGCGGGAGAGGGCAACCGCTTTCTACCGTCGCTGACTATTGGTATTCCTGCATCCCTAAGAAGTGGTCATTTCTCATGTGGAGAATCATTAGGAAGAAATTGACCACTGAAGATATCCTTAACTCAATCGGGATCAGCTTAGCGTCAGCTTGCAACTGCTGTGCCGATCGGCAGACGGAGACTATTAACCGCATCTTCTGGGAGGGAATCCTGCCAGGCATGATATGGAGGACCCTTAACCAGTAATACAATATAACTCCAGGCGGGGGACGCTTCCACGATCTAGCAGACAATTGGGGTTCGGCCTCCCACGGACACCAGATCGTAGCAGCGGCCGCTACGTGGGCGATTTGGAAGAATCGCAACAAAGCGAGATACGAGGGTTACCAATACTCAGCTGACCAGCTCATTAATGAAGTCTACCGGCAATGTCGGAAAAGGAGTACCCTGTGCTCCCACAGCCCGCAAGCATTCTGGGACACGATCCCACCCTAGCTTTGGGGGGTAGTGTGTCATTCCCCCTCTTTGTTCCTTTTGGTGGTATACTTGTATAGGATTCCTTTTTGTGCCTTGTACACGCGGCCTGGCTTCGGCCTCGACTTTTTT